>SSNP01000046.1:1262111-1279082 GCA_006937955.1 Pachypanchax playfairii
GGGGGGGGGGGGGGGTTTGTATTTCTGACCTCCTGGGGACCCGTTTCCTGACTTTTACTATCTTTCTGGGGTCCGAGGGTTCTTGTGGGGACCGAAGCCTGGTCCCCATGGGGGGGACTCCCCTTTTTAGGGTTAGGGGTTAGGTTTATAGGTATGGTGTGAATAGAGTTTTAGTTAGTCTTAGGGTTAGTTATAGATCAGTAATGGTTAAGGTTAGGAAAAGGGTTTGGGTTAGGTATAAATCTAGTTACTAAAATCAATGGAAGTCAATGGACGGTCCCCATAAGGATAACAAAACACACTTGTGTGTGTGTGTGTGTGTGTGTGTGTGTGTGTGCTGTGGGGGTGTTAGATGGAGGGGAGGAGCTGACTTCTGCAACAAGTCTAACCTGAATTAAAGCTAACAAGATGCCATGATTGCAGGGTGCTGAAAATATGAAGGAACAACCAAAGACAACAGAAGAAAAAAAAAAAAGAGCAAACTAAACACAAGCTTTTGTTCTGTCGCCTCTCCTCTCTCTCTCCTCAAGTTTCTCTTTCTCTGTCTTCTGTCTGTCTGTCACGGACAAACACACTCCTGAAATAATAAAGCAGTTTGTAGTGTATCAGTTTCAAATCCTGCAAAACCTAACACAAGACGTGCAAAAGAAAAAAATCTATTTAAAAGGTCACACCGTCTGACACTAAAGCTGCTCGGTACAGATATTCACTCTGAGCTAGTCTTTAAGCAGTTCTTACACATGCATGAACCACACATGACACACGCTCTGCACAACATGGGAATGCAGATGAGCAGGAGTGGGAAAAGCAATCATCTCGGTCTTTAACGTCGGCATGCATTTGGTGAGTAAGTTTGGAAACTAGAAAAGGAACAAAAGAAATCTTAATCTCAGCATTAAACACCCCCACATCCATGAGACACGTAGCGTATACAACACGTCGAGGTCAACAGTTCAGGCTGACTCTCTACAAGCAAAAAAGGAAACAAGGCATGAAATGTCTATGATGTGGGTTTTCACAACATCGTTTTGTCTTCATGTTTCTTGGTGACCGAGAAGTGGTGCATGGATTTCAAGTTATGCGCAGTTAGTGTTGAAATGTAACTTTTTTTTTTTTCACTGAAGGTACCTGCTGTACATGCAGAACGTTCATTTAACCCATTCTGACACATATGAGTTATAGTAAAACCAGAGTCCTACAGTTTCTGTTTCATGGCATGAATTTGTTTGATTAAATTGTTAATTCCGGCTGGAAAACATACAGTTTGGAAAATAATTTAATCTGTAACGAAGTTTTATTTAAAAATCTGTTTTTTTTTTCAGGGTTAAAAGCAGGGGTAGAAGCAGGGGTCACTGATTTAACAGTTCATCACACACAAACAGGCGTGCTCACGCTAACACTGAAGATCAATTTCAAATGATTAATTACCCAAACATGCACGTTTCTGGAATATAGGAGGAAGAAAATCTACATGAGAAAATATATATACTGAAAATCATGCACAGACTTCCTGCAGCGAGGCAACAGGTATGACCAATGCATTTGTGCACCAAGTGTTCCAAAATCCCTGAATATCCTAAGAAGAATGTAAATGTATCTTTACTCATTTTGCCTCAACATTTCCCCAAACTTTGAATATTCCAGCCTTGAATATGAACAGAGAGAGCTTCATTAAAAAAACAACAACAACATAGGAACATATGTTTTATTGCAGCGAGCTGACATGATGTTTGATGAATCATCAACAATAATGAATTTAGCTTGTTAATCGTGACTCATGTTTTCCTGCTATTAAATTACATGGTAGTACGACACGTCAATGTATTCTGCAAATTTGTAGGTTTTCAACTAACTGTGGTTCTGTTATCATTGATAAGTGATATAAACACAGACAGAATACCACAAACAATCATGTTATCATGTTTTATGACCACTCCTTTAATTTCTTATGACTAAAAATATGAATGTTGCACATTTATGAAATACAGTTTAATGACAGATACTCATATTGTGTTTTACGTGGTCAGACTTCCTCAGCAAATTATGGGCAGAAGTTTCATTCTCAACTATTTTACCTTTTAGTTTTTGCAATTGAATCTCTTATTGCATCAGTTAGTTCAACCAAATTGGTGTCATGCTTTCCTTTTTTTTATTTTATTTTGTCTCTAACATTGATCCACACATAACTGTTCTGGCATTTAACAGAGATTATCATCAGGTTGGCTGAAGGCAATAAGAACGGAGTTAAAAGAATTGTTCTCATTGAACAGAAACGAGATTAAAAGCTTTTAAATTGAACCCTGGAGCTGAAATAAGGAACTCTCTCTGGTATAATAATCTCATTTTACAATAGCCACTTATAAAAACTGCAGACCGTCTGGTAAAATGTGAAAATAATTCAGTTAGCTTCCACAGAGGTCAGTCCTGCAGATACATCCGGTGATCTTCATGACAAGAAATTGATAAAGCCCTGCAGGAGCTGCAATATGGATCGAGTTGTTGGAGTCAAGTTTGTGTGACTTTGTTAGCTGTTTTTTTTCTCCTCAGCCTGAGTCGATGTCTTCACGTCATTGATCTTGACCCAAGATCCCTGAGTCTTTATCTTTCACAATGGATGCAACAAAACGCAACCAAAGTCATCGAAACTAAAAAATTGGAGGGGTGCCCGAGGAGCTGACAGAGCAAGCATAACGCCCACAGTCACCAAGCTGGACTCGACTGAACTCAGCTTTACAGTCAACATTCTTTGCAATGTTGTCATTGTCACCGTGGACCACAAGTGTTCACAACAGGTCTGGACTGGCAGAGGATTTAGGAAAATCCTGCTCTTCCAACGCCACGGTCGAGCCCCATGTGTTCCCTCACCTCATGCAGCGGTGACTTCCTGTTGCAAGCTGCAGTGTTGTAATGAATACATCTCCTTCATTCCCTTTTTAACGTTCACACATTCCTCTGTCATTACAAATGAATGCTGGTCTGTTTGATTTTTAAAACAGGCCTGGCAGTTACTCTGGCCTTAACGTTTCTGCATTCCTCTGAAAGTGGACAGCGCCCACAAACTGCAAGTCGAGAGAAACTAAAGATGATTCAACGCACAAAGACATCGTACTTACTGTACGTTATCTTTGTGTCAGACGCATTGGAATCAGACACATTTTTCTAGAATAAATGAAGTAGTTAATTTAATCTTGCACAGATTAAAAAAACAGATTGATTTTAGATAAATTTAGAAAAAAATACTTGAATTTGGCACTTAGAATGTAAATTAAAATGAATGATTTTGATTTCTGCCTTGACATAAGCAAAGAAAATTAAAGTGAAAACAAAAAAAAATGTATCCTGATATAAAAAATTATATTAATACATTATTTTGAAAAACACACATAGGTTTTGGAATTCTTTATTCAATTCCAACTATGAAGATTTCTGAATATTTGTCAATAGAAATGGACAAAAACAGGCGCAATAACTTGTAAATATTAAGTAAAAAAAAAAAAAGATTTGCTACTAAAACTGTTCTTCAACTTGAACCTCTGTCACTCTCCTAATTTCTTCCTAATTTGTAACTGAAATTCTAATTTTTCTGATATTTTAATAAATAAAAATAAAACATATTTTGAAACAGTAAGATCTGATGATTGTAACAACTAAAAAAATCAAACAAAATGGAGATATAAAAAATTGTCAAAGTTGTTGTCAGCTCTGTGGAACCTTTTAAAATGCTACAGTTCTTGCAGATCTTCTGTTTTATTATATCATTACATCATGATATATCATTATATCAGTATGTTAATTCTTCCATTTTAAAAGTTAAAAAAAGTTTTTAAAACTTTTAATTTTGTGAAAAAAACTTCAGCAAAAGTTGATCTATTTCTCATCCTCCAAGGAAGCAGTACATTTTCTACAAATTAAACAAGATGGGTTCCATTTAAAAATAAGAATTTTAACACTGTTTTATACTGTAAAGGTCTCGAGCAGAGCGCACAAAGTTTCAATAAAATGTGGTGCCTTAATTGTAAATGTGTTAAAGGTATCGAAAGTTGTCACACACGTGCACGAGTGAGAGGAAGTGAACAAGTCTTTCCAGAATAATGTAAAAATCCTTACTTGATTTCTTACCCAAAGTGTTTCTTATCTCAACAACTGTATTTTTTAACAAAACTCTTAAAAACAACAACATCATTGTATCATGATGCTTCCAAAACAATCTGAGTTATTTTTCAGGGAAACTGAATGTTTTTTGTTATTTTCTCACTCACTTTTAATTATGACAAATCTAATTTCTTAATGGGTCTAGATTTTATTTGTTGCTTCTGCTAAAACATTAAAGAGAAACTGGAGTTGAGAATGTTACACAAAGCAAATAACACCCAGTTTTTAATTAACACTGTACGGCACCATGTTGACAACGTTAGATACTTCACGTGTTGTGTGTACATGTAAAAAGTTTAAAAGTTTTAACTTTTTTTTCTAAGCTAATCTTTATAGTTATTAATAAAATTATGAAGTTTTTTTTCTTCACAAGTTCATTTTGAATTCTATTTTACAAAAAATATTTACATTTAAGAAAAATCTAATGAACATATCAAAGACTCTTTAGAAATGGTTTACAAAAGGTTTACCAGAGTTTGCATCATGATTTAAAGCTAACACTTGACCTTTTATGCTTATTTGCAACATTAAACACAGGTATTTATTCTGTACTGGATTTTTTTTTTTACGATGGAATTGCTAGCAGCAGCAAGATTTGTACTTTACAAGAAGCAGCAGTGAAAGAATTTGCACTGCATGCAGGTGTATACACCTGTTAACACCCCGAGGAAGAAACACCTGTCTATTTACCTTCTCTCACTCACAGTCAGAGAACGGTAATCAGTGTCTTTGTGGAAAATATGTACCCTCCTCAATGCCAAGTCTCATTCCTGCAACTCGTTTGGGGACTTAAAATGTAATTAACTTAAAAGGAAATAAATATTTTGTTGTTTGGAAGATTTTTACTTGCGAAAGGAGGGGAAATTCACACAAGATGCAACAACATCTTAAAATAGCATAGAAAATAAATACATGTAACAATGCAAGTCATGATGATGTTAGAGGATTTTTAAAAGGGACAATCATTTTTTAGAAGTAATGACAGTGTTCCTTGTACAGGGGAAATCAGCGGAAAGATAAGTTCATGAGTTTGAAAACCAAAAGAATGTTTGAGGGATTTACGATGTTGGATTCGTGCAAAGAAGCTCTGAGCTGTCTGTCAAACATCAAACTGCTTTGAAGAGTTTGCACAAGAATGACGTGGCTTTCATTTAAGCATTCTTGCAGCAAACGTCCATTTTCTTCCAGCTTTTCACTCCCTCTGCTGGAAAAGCTACATGAGGGTCAGTCGTTAAAGAATAAGCATCTCACTTTGGTTCTTAAAATCAAGTTTACAGCTTTTAAATGTACAATCAGTATGAGAGGAACAAACACCTGACTCAGTTATTTGACATGTATAATGTTTAAAATGAAAATACATAGTGATAGATAAATGATAAACCAACATAAACAGGTATAAATGTGAAATGATCCCCAATGTTGCTGCATTAATCACCTTTTCTGCCATTTAATTATGGAAACGGTGACTCATTAGTTCGTCACATGATGTGCACCTGCTTTTCACAGCATAAAAAAATGTCCTCAGATATAAAAGAGTAGCTCACACCCTCCGATGACCTACCATTGTTTTGCAATGCCTCTGTTATAGTAACACTGTTGATGACGTACTGTGCTGGTCCCACCTTCACTGGTGCAAAGTGTAACAAAAACAGAGGACATACTATCTGAATTAGTCAAAATCACACTCTGAAAAACAGATGATGGGATAGTGAGAGGCGCATCTTTGGGAATTTTATGGAGATGTGAAGATGATTAATCTGGTTGGAAAAAGACAGAGTTGATTGGTTGTGAGGAAACTATATATATTAATTTTTTTCATTCTTTGAAATGACAAACGACAGGTCCTCTAAATGGCTTTATTTGCGCCATCTAGTGGTTAAACATGAAACTGCATTTGAGATAGGAAACAATTACAAATAAATTTAAACTGTGACGAAGAGGAGAAGAAAAATGGGCTGGTATTGAAGATTTAGCTTGTCTTTGTTAATTCTCAAAAATAATAAAAGCTAATAACTCGACTTGGCGGAGAACATGGTCATGTGATTTGTGCGTAACAGAGTTACGTCAGTGGCAGGTGAATACAATCCGGAAGTGAGATGCTTCTAGGACAAAAGATGGTGTAGAGCTTGTTTTTTTCATAGTTTTTCCCCTTAAGATAAAGGATATATATATTTTAAATAAAACGGAAAGCAACGTGCTAAAACAAAGTAAGTGATAACCGAATGTCTGGTGTTTAATAAATAAGTTTCCTCTAAAGAAAAAGCAGAATGGATTACAGCGGAGGCTCGTACACGGTAAGTTCCCTTCCAACACTGCTTTTATTTGTTATGTTGTTTCTAAGTTTTATTTGTTTACTTAAACATTTAAATAAACTGCATGCTTTAAAACCGAGTCTTGAGACGTTATTGGACAAAATTCAGGGTTAAAAGTATACATATACAAAAAGTATACATAATTATTGCTAAAAACTATGTATGTTTTTATTGTATGCAAACTTATTAAATAACTTCTTTTTTAGGACAATCTCATTGGGACAT
This sequence comes from Pachypanchax playfairii, assembly GCA_006937955.1. Classification (NCBI taxonomy): domain Eukaryota; kingdom Metazoa; phylum Chordata; class Actinopteri; order Cyprinodontiformes; family Aplocheilidae; genus Pachypanchax; species Pachypanchax playfairii. Next base: position 1,268,801 of record SSNP01000046.1, read on the forward strand.
TGCTTGCCATTTTTGGGAATGTAATTATTAGCATCTCCTTGAGCATTCAGGTAATATAATATTTTTGTTCATCTTTTTAAGAAATGATTCAAGTTTTTGATTATAAAATTACTGTTGTATTTCTGTGATCATGTGCTCCTAAGTTCATGTTTTTACTGCTTACAATGTGGCTCCATTTCTCGTTTGCCTTTAGTAAATTTTTCTTTTTTTTTTTCTGTTCTGAGTTTTACCTGAACGTCTTTTCATCTCCAGAAATACAGCCATGTGTCGTTAGCAGTGACAAAGGAGCAGCGCTCCTTCTACCATACCAAAACATGGTGGTTTGGTTTTGTCTTTGTCTGTGTAGGGGAGGGGGCCAACTTCGTCTCCTACGCTTTCGCCCCTCTAGCTGTTGTAGCACCTCTTAATGCCGTGTCTGTTCTAAGTGAGTATTTGTCTTAACGATCCTTATTAAATGGACAGGGATGTTTGCCAATCATTATTATGAGCAGTTACTGTTAAAAAAAAAAAAGATACATTTTCCATGAATTCAAACGCAATTAAGATAAACTTTTGTTTTTTCAGCAAGCTCAATTTTAGGCTTCCTGTTTCTACGTGATAAATGCAAAGCAAAGGACTTCGCAAGTAAGTGATGAAACTCCAGACAACTAATGGCGTGCGATTGGACAGATTCAGACCATTGCCTTTGTCCTTTCAGAGCAGCATGGACTCGCCTTCCTGGGTTACATATTCACTATCGGAGGAACGTACCTCTTTGTATCATTTGGACCGAACTCTCATGAAAAACTGCAGGCTGAGAACATCGTGAAGCACATCGTCGGATGGCCTGTTCTCTTATATTTGGTAAAAATCTTTCAAATCACGGGAGCGGTGTTTGTTTAAGGCTCAATTTGAGATATACATTTTAAAACTTGGATTAATCCAATCCGGTATTTGTTACATTTTTGTTTGTATATTAATGTTATTGTTGTTCCCCTGACAGCTGCTGGAGATTATCACGTTCTGCCTGCTTTTATACTTCTACAAACAGCGCAATGCTAACTACCTGGTTGTTATTCTGCTGCTGGTCGCATTACTGGGTGAGTTGAACCTTTTTACTGCAGAACTATTTGAATATGGAGGTTGTTTAAAATACACTGACCGACTTGTTTTCTTGTGTGATGTTATCTGGAAACAGGCTCAGTCACAGTCATCACAGTGAAGGCGGTTTCTGGTATGTTGGTTCTGACTCTCGAGGGATTCATGCAGCTCGACTACCCGATCTTCAGTGTCATGTTTGTGTGCATGGTAGCATCAGTCGTCTTCCAGGCCAGGTGAGTGAAAATACACACGAAGGGAATTTGAATTATCACCCAGGTAACTCTCCTTTTAAAAATGCATGTTGATTTGTGTCTTTCAAGGTTTTTGTCCCAAGCTTCCAGGCTGCATGACGTATCTCTTGTTGCATGTGTCAACTACATCCTGTCCACCATGTTTGCTGTGGTTGCTGGTGAGTTAAAGTTTTTCCATTTCCGGATGTTATAATTTATCTCAGACAGCTAAAGCTGCTTAACTTGGTTTGGTTGTGTTTTTAGGAGCTGTGTTTTACTTGGAGTTCAAGAGCGAAGACGTCCTTCACATCTGCATGTTTGTTTTGGGGTGAGCAGTCGGCCTTTAGGCCACTTCAGTGGAGAGAAATTAGAGAAAATAATACTAATTACATTAGAAGAGACTTAATTCCATTTGGGTTATTGGATTTCAAGGTTTTGCTAAAAAATAAACTCTTTAAAACGTAGATTCTCTTTTGAATGTCTGTTTTTTTTATTGTTTGTACAGATCTGTACTGTGTTTCCTCGGAGTCTTCCTCATGACCAGAAACAGGAAACAGACCAAGATCTTTGAGCCATACGTCACCATGGACATGGCTAATGGTTTGTAGGAACTTTCTGATTATCAAATCTTTAATCAATGATTTTCAGATGTCGATGTTCTCAACTAGTCAGAGTTGTTTCAGATCTGCAGCTGCTCATGTTGAAATGCTTTCTGTTCCATGGTCAGGTGTCCCAACAATTCATGACAAGGGCTTGGTTGTTCAGCCGGACTATAATGGTTCTTTCTCCTACGGGAGTCTTGTCAACAACGATGGAGTTGCTCCTGCTGCTCTGCCAGTAAACCTTGACCAACCAGCAGTCAGCCTGAGAACCTCAGATGCATCTCATCACCAGAATGACCCAAAGAATGATTGATAATCTGCACTGCTATAAATGTAACAACATTCACTAGTTTCCAACCTCGTCTTAAACTCATACACTTTTTTTTCTTCTTTAAAATATGAACTGGAAATGTTTTTCCGTGTTTATGGACTCAGTGAAGAAACTGCATCTCCCCATGTAGCACACATCGTTATAGACTGACTCAAAGGTGCCTGCGATTTACTGAGAAGTGATTAATTATCAGGAAGAAAATAACCAGTGTTGCATCTTCTGTTTGACTCTCCTTGCTAACTTTGATAAAACTGAGCAGTTACCTCAACGGATATTAAGCTTTTGTTTTCATTCAGGTATTACTGGGAATAAACTGCACAATAATCTGTTCTTCCAGGAAGGATTTGGACTGATAAAACTCCTCAAGTCACGGTTATTTCCAGCTAATATAATAATGTCTCTGCAAATCTACAGCTAACTCGATTATATGTGAGCAGCTTTAACTGACCTCTGCTTCTTGCTCTTGGGATTTTAATGTATTATTTATTTTCCTGATGTGACCAAACATTGTGTGCATTTGTTTTAAACTATTGTGATGTATTTATTAAGTTTTTTTTCTTTTCTTGGATTGCTTCTAACGTGCCTCGAAACAGAGCTGTACTCTGGATAGATGACAGCTGGAGTGTCCATGATTCAGGTGGAGGAGTAATAAACATGCAGTTGATCAGTTATTTAAAGCCAGCTGTAATGAATCACTGTGTTTAACAATATGTTTGAATTGTATAAAACTGGCTGATTCAAACTGTTAAAAATAAGGGAAATAAAAAAACTTCTTATTGAAATTATTTTGTTTTGTTAATGTTTTTCTTCACATGCCAAGAAGTAGAAGTTTGATGTGATGCCCCACCCACACCGTAAAACTTCTGTTGAGTTCTTGAACTTTTAACCCCCCATAACTTGAGGCTGTCCTGACCAAGTTTGGCGTTAATATGTATAAAACTATTGGAGTTCATTCAAATAGGAGGTGTGAAATCGCTGAAATTACACAGTTTTTCCAAGATGGCTACTTCCTGTTGACCTTTGTTCATACTTTCAAGAGGCTTAATGTTTATTATGTACATTCATTGTTTCTCTATATATGCTTACACTTATTTAATCATTAGTTATTGACTAACCCCTTTTCTATTCATTTATACCACTGGATTTCTCTATTTCCCTGTACACGTTATTCATGTTTCCCCTTAGAATCTGTTGTACTTTTTGAACTTTATTCAACAAATCTATGAAAAAAACTTCAAGAGGCTTGTTTTTCTGCAGTTAATCAGTCTATCAACTCACCAAATTTCAAAGCTGTCCATGAAAGCAGTGGAAAGAGCGCTTTCAAAAGGTTGCACTATTTATATTTAGAGGCTCCGCTCAACTTCGACACCCTAAATTTTTTTTAATTTAAATTTTTTTTTGGGCAATGTTGCCAAAATTTAGAATAAGAATTAGAAGTAGAAGAAGAAACAGCAAGGATAGGCCCTCACACCACCTTTGGCCTAATAGTTTCTGTTGTATCATCATCAAATTCGAGAAAGATTTTAACCTGGCATGAGGAACTCAAGCAGTGGTTTAAATCAAAATTAATGATTGGATTTATGCTGAAGGTAGATCTCAGTATCACCTGAATGAAAAAAAAAATCAATGCATGCGGATTATGCACCTCTGCATGGATTGCTCTCAACATGTTTAAGATCAACGTTTCTTTAAATAGTGCTGTAAAAATGTAGTGGATCTTAATTCAGTAAAAACAGTCTATTGCAACAGGTGAATCCAGAAAAACTGGCATCAGTCTGTAGACAGATTAGTCTTGTTTCCTTTACGCAGCAGGACAGTAAACATGCTTTAAATCTAACTGGTTTGATTCCCATTAGATGTTGTGAAGAAACAAAACCCAGTTTACAGCAGAATGCCAGTTTGATCGCCATCAACCTTGAGGCGGAGCTTCATGCCCTCTCTGCAGCCTGATTGGTCGCTTCGAGCCTCCGCCTGCGTTTCATTGGCTTCACCTGCGGCTCCAGCAGGCTTCATCAGATGAAACCCAATGGTAATCCAGTGGAAAGAAACACCCACGCATCTGACGGAAGCCATAAAAACATAACAGCATCACTAATCTGCTCCGTTCAGCAAAGTGCAAAGGAAAAATTCAAGTGTTTGCGATGGGTGGATGGGGACGAGATCACTGACGGAGGTGCGGTGAGTGACGACACAGACAAGAGGAACATTTGCGTTAGAGACGGAAATTAAATCAACAACTTCATTCGTGCAAGAGTGTGTGCGCGGATCAAGCTGAGCAGAAACTTAGGATATAAATACATGTAGGCTACTGCTGCTTTAAAACAATAATTCTCGTTGGGAACACATTTTAGAACACGTCCTCCCACTATTAAAATATTTGACATGGTTTCAGATTTATCATGCAAATGTTGTCACTGGATTCGGTTGGTATTGTGCAAATATTTTCATGAAAATCAGATGATTGTCCGGATATGAACTTACTCTTAAATGTCCGGAAACTGCTCGATTTTCACACCCGTGTTTTCTCCAAATATTAAAAAGCGTCGCTCAGCAAATAAAATGTACCACTAGATGGCGCTCGAGTCTTTATCATCTGAACCAAATCTGGATTAGAATGAAAGTTATTGGGTCAAATTTAATCTTATCTTTTTATGTTTAAAGTCTGTCTGTATATTAATCAGCACGTGTTGTTTTGTGCCACATTTTAAAAGTCTAATCACCTAGTTTGAATTATTTATTTTAAAAGAAAAATAAATAAAATGTTATTTGTATTTTTGAGGCATTTCTAAACTTTCTGTGGTACTTTCATCAAATCAGGAAGTTATACTAAATGTTTTTTCCACCCACCACTTCATTACCTTTCACCTTTTCTCAAATCTTTCATTCTTATTTTCAGTTCTCTGCCTCTGTGCTCCATACCACCTGCCTCTGCAGCCTCCTGAACTGAATCGACATGCTGAGGGAGACCTCCAAGGCTTGGAGTAACGGCTCTGATGCCTACAGCAGTGATCCTGAGGAGGACGAGGAGGAGGAAGAGGACATGGTGTTTGGGGAGAGCGATCAGGATGCCGTGGCAGAGGAGATGATGGACCTGAGTGACCTTCCCACGGCGCTGTTTGCATGCAGCGTGCATGAAGCTGTATTTGAACAAGATACACACAGGGTGAGAAGCTGCTGTTTGACTTTTTTGCTTTAGATCTTTTACAGTTTGTTTAATGATCTCGTTTCATTGCTGTCTTCGCATTTGAGCCGTAAGTTAACCCAAAGTCCACTTATAGTTTCCAGCTGCTCTGCTGTAGAATCTCTCACTTACACACCTGATGCTGTTGTTATTGAGTTACCAAGGGACATGAATGCAGGTCAGTGGATTAGAACATGACTTTCACAGAATCATGAGCCATACTTGGGTTTAATCCATGTGTCTGTGCATATCACTCACTCATCACCTTGTGCAGCGTGTTATTCATGCTCAATTATGCCTGAGCAGAAGATTTCCCGAACAGGCTTCGTGCTAAAGCCCACGCACGCATGTGTTACAGACAAAACAGATTCATAAATATTTTCTCTTACTCGAGGACGAGTTGTGTGTTTCTCACAGCTTGATCAAACTCCTGAAGCAAGAGGGCCTGGGATCATAGGACCTTGTTTTCTGGAGGAGGATACGAAGAAAATACTTGTAATTTTCTGCCTTCTAATCTAGTTATGCTCTCCTCATGCTTCCAGCTGGCATCCTTACATCTTCACATCTTCTCCTTCCAGACAGGTCCAGCCATCTCTCCCGTTACTTCACCAGCCTGCCTCAGTTTCACTCGTTAACTCTCTTCCTACGCTGTTTCCTGTCTTCTATATTGATCTTCTCTATGTATAGAAATGCAAAGCAGAAGGTCTAAATTTGGCGCTTGCACAAAATCTCTTTAAGTGAATCACTCTTGCTTTGTGCAGTTGCTGTTCGTACACTCATTGCTCCGAGCGCCAGAGTCTGCCCCCTTCCCTCCATTTGCTTTTGCTTCCCCACTTCATTACGATTCATGCTCTGGCTTTTAAGTGGAAATCACACCCACACGCTTACACTTCATGTCAATTGAGCGTGCTCCATATGTTTCAAACAGACAAGCGGCACTAAAAATAGAAACTTTTTTGACGTTTATTTTACCCTCATACACCAGAACTGGAATGAAGGAGTGAGGTTTAAAAAAATCCAACGAATTATTTCATTCTTTTTTTTCACGCCAACAATCCATCAGAATCAGGGAAAAAAAAAAACTTCTGTAGATTTGTCTCTGTGAAAAATCTGACATCTGAATTTATTGTCTGCATCCTCGGTGAAGAACTGGGACATTGCAACCTACTTGTTTTTTGTCTTTGGGCTCTTGGCGCTCTCCCAACACTGACATTACCTTCTGTGTCTGTTCTCTGAGGCCTGTGTGCAGGAGGATACACTGTTTCTGTGATCACACTCCTTTAGAGAGAGGGACAGACAAAGATTTGTGCCAACATATTTATGAACACTCTTTACGCATATTCTGAAATCCCTTTTTCTCTTTTTTTTTTATTTGCATGTACTGCAGGTGAAAAGCCACTAAAACCTAGTAACATACTTTCACTTTCTCTTGCAGTCTTTTCTTTCCTTGACCTGCTTTGAGTTTAAATGAAGATGCATTAAAAGTCTGCTTTGTTGTTAGATGTTGTTTACATTTGGAAATTTAAATTAATGCTCTCAGCACATAGTGACTTGAGTGATGAGGTGGACTTTGCTTTGCATTCCAACTCTGTAATATTTAATCTCTGCTGCAGCATTTTAACTGCAGCTGGATCAAAATGTTACAAAAAGATCAAAAGTTTGGATGCCGTTTGAGGTTCTTCACACCTTCTTTCTTTGGCACACAAGTGTCTCCCTTTTCTTCAGACCTCTAGTTTTCAAATATATTATTCTGTTAGCTCATATAATTTGCACTGTAAAAACATCCCTTCTCCAGTGGATTTACAGTGATTCGTATAAATTATATAAACTTTTACACATTTGGAAACTTACAAAAAAGTTTTGATTTTTCTTGGTTGGTCATAAATGCCATATTTTTGTTCTAGTTCATATTTATTTTCCACATCATGTATCTTTAGATCATTATTTATCATCCTCTTTAATTTGCTCTGCTGTGTCACCAATCACAAGCATAAACTGAAGGAGTGAGAGAAAAAGGTGTGTTTGGGCAAAGTAACAAGGCACAAGGGATTTGTGTACTTGCCAAGAAAAAAGGTCAGAGCAGCTGTTATAAATTGTTCTATATAGTGCCCAGTGTATATCAGCTCTAATCAGCACCAAGCAAAGCTTTGACTGAAGCTCCTGCTGCTCTCTGACTGAGCTCTGGCCCATCTACAATCAGTGTAATCAAGTAGCTGCAGGCTCTCTACAACATGAAGGGTTTTTATTTTTTATCTTGTGTAGAATGGAAAAGCCCAAATGTTTTCAAACTGGTTCTCATCTGGAAATATGACATAAAAAAAGAATTGATCATTTATGACAAACAGCACAATATTGCCCATCTTTAATGCTCAGCAATACAAGTCTGAACCAGAAACTCTGTATCTGGTATTTATTGTATAGACTGTTATTTAAGGAATAAATGTGTCGGTAACTCTCGCCTGTAAAGGTTTCCTCTTCATACTGGGAAACCACTCAAAGGACGTGTTACATATAGTGCAGTTCATATGTACTGAGCATCAAAGTAAGACAACTCCAGCGCAGAGTGCTGCGGAAACACAGAGTACAGTACAGGATGTCAAAGTGAGTTACGTATGACAATGTGTCTTTTATGTCCACATTCAATTTAAAGCATGGATATATGATGATTATATATGTTTACATGCACGACTAGGTTCTATTTTTGGGTGCTGGTCCTTGGGGGGGTGAGGTAGTTGGTCCTTGGTAGGCTGAAGGTCAGACGTAATGCAGAGGAGAGTGAGTGAACGGCCCTGACGTCCTGCTCCTGCAGTGGCCCAGATATTATTCCGATACGGCACCGACTGGCCCTTGTCTGTTTATTTCGCTTTTATTTATTAAACACAAGAAGGCTGAAAGCAATTTCAGACAAGTGGATGGCAAGAGGCACCACAATGTGGTTTAAATTGAGCTGTTTCTGTTCTCCAGTGTTTGACAAGATAACACATTTTCTTGCAGTGACAGTTTAAACTGTTCCAAGTTTGTCAGGAAAAGTTTTAAGCTCCACTGAATTTCATTCATTTTCAGTGTTTCTTCTGCAGAGCGTAAATGAATAATAATTTAAAAAATGGGCTTTTACAGAAGATCGAATTAGATCGAATAAAGTGAACTTTATCTGCGTTTCATTTAAAACAGTGAAGCAAATGACGCCCTAATCTGTGCTCAAAACCCAGACCAGCTTAGTTCCATCAGGACGAATCATTTAATAATAAACAAGATTTAGATTAATTAGTTTTTGTTTTTTTTTTCTTAAAGCGCAGCGATCGGTGTCAGATTGGCCGGGAAAAGCAGATTAGAATAAACTGTGCTGAGTTTGAAGGTGAAGGAGTGCAAAGTGGGAGGATTTCAGTTTCAGAATCTTGTAACACTGAGTCACACCGTCGCTGCTCACTGGAGCATTTCAGCAGCCACCGTTATACTGTTTAATAGCAACACAGATGCTTTTTATGTCAGTATATCTGCTATAGAAAACTTTTCTTATCAATAGAGTCATGTGACCTCGATAATTCATAACCTGTCCAACCAGAAAGATACTCAATGTATCAGCCAAAATATGGTGATTTTGAAAAAAAAAATTGACTTTGAGACGACACTCATTAACTTCCATTACCATAACCTGAGTTATCTCGTTCTCACCTTTTAACATGAGTTCTTTTTCATTAACCTTTTATACACAGAGGCATTTTAGCTCTAGATTTTTCCACACATTGTAAAAAGACTGAACAACCTCCAGCTCCGGGAAGTATCAGCTCAGACAGACGTGTCAATAGGGCAAGCAGCAAAATCTGTCAGTGTGCTGGTTGTTTGTCAGTTGCATTTTCCTGTAGTGTTGCAAAGATGAAGTTTTGTGTTGTATACATCCACCATACATAATCATCAGATGCAAATTCTATTTTTAACCTCATACATCAATATTTCTACATCCTCATTACATAAAACAATTCTCCGCAGTTGTTACACAGCAGATTAGAATTAAGGATTTTTGTTGTCTTTGACTTGCAGTTATGACTAGCTGTGTTTACATCGGCTTTGATTGAAAACGGCCTTCCATTCACAGACGCATCACCCTCTACAGGAGCTCTAATTATGAGACCACAGGATTAAGGATTGTCTGTAAGCGACTGGTGGTATTTGTTCTCCGTCATGCTCCGGTGATTCTATTTAAATTTCTGGTTCAGTCAGTCTAAAAGAGGAAATCTTCAGAGGGTGCTTTCAAGAATAGCCACAAACTGACGCTTATTTAAGTGATTCCAAGAAGAAATGGACTCTAATGAATTGAGGCGTAAATGCAATCATGTAGTCCGTGAAATCCGAGAATAAAATGTTGTGCTGGGGATCGTTTTTAGGCTTTAAAGTGTAAAATTAAGGAGCTTTAAAAAAAAACAAAAAAAAACGACTTCAGTCAATAGAAGATTTAGAAAAACTCTGACCAGAAAATGACAATCATAGGATAAGATGATATTTCTGTCTCTGCAGGTCTACAGTGTAGATTTTCTGCTCATGACTTGTTTTTCCACCTTTCTGTTTTTAGTCACATACGCTTGTTGTTGTCTGTTGGCTCTTTGAGGTTGTTTGTCAGAGATGTTTATCAGGAAAGTGGTGTGAAGAGTGGCATTTCAAATCAATGACTGTCTCTTGTCCTTTACAGAAAAAGACTATTGATGGTTCTCTGTTTTTTTCTTTTTTCTTGGCACTTGTTGTATCGCTGTTGCCACTCTTCTTGAAAATAGGAAAAAAAGTCACGTGTAAAAGTCCCTAATTCAGTTTTGTTTCTTTCTGTTTCTCCACAGATTTTTCTTTTTTTTTTTTTTTTTTTTTTTTC
>SSNP01000046.1:1279092-1469286 GCA_006937955.1 Pachypanchax playfairii
TTTTTTTTTTTTTTTTTTTTGTTTCCTCCATGTCAACTTTTATTCGCTGTCTTTTAAGTCTCTCTGTCTGCATCTTGCTAGAATGACTCACATGATGACAAAGGCTCATGTTTGAAGCCATTGTTTTAGCATTTTTCTCCTCATCCGTTGTCCGAATTTTCCATTTTTAAACTTCCTGTTCCTAGCACATACAGTGAATTTTAGTTGAACATTTGCTGTCTGAAAAATCTATTTTGTAATAATCTAAGTACTTTACAGACAGAATGAATTCATTCAACAAACACGTTTTTTTAGTCTTAATGCATGTGGCATTAGTGGCTTCAGGTCAGTCTGTCCTAAAAGTTACTGAAAATGTACGCTGTGTTTTATACCAGAGTCATTTTTAAATATAACTCTTCATTACAGCTCTTATTTAAAAAAATAATTCTGAATCAGCCTAGAAAATAGCATTTAGTGTGTTTGATGTGTTGTGCAGTTACACCATGTGATCATAAATTAACCTTTTTCTTTGAATTCTTCTATTATTTTTCATCCACTGATCTGTTTAATCTGCAAACAGTCTAGATTTTTATGGCATCACCAGGTCAGTTCATGTAAACAGTCCGATACAATCTGAGATCATATCTGCTTTTGGACAGAATTGGTTAATATCCACATGTGAGTTGCTGAAGACTGACTGACTGAATCCTGACTCCTGTTCTTTGTCTCACCATTTGCCAGCAGAGCGCCTGATCGGGCATCTGCTTCAACTTCCTTTTTAAACCAAACAAAAAAAATGCAAAGATGGGTTTTCTTTGCATTCAGTTTGAGTTATTCCTCTTTACATATCTGATCTGTGAGAAAATGTATTTGGCAATTTGATTTGTACAGATTAAGGATCTCTTACTTTAGAGAACACTTTACTTTACAGAACATTATTAATCTGTTTTTGAATCAGTTGTCATACGAGTCCCAGTATGAGAAGAGTTTTATAACTTGTTCCTTTCTTTTTGTTTGCTTGAAAACAGCAGCCATTTCTCAGAGAAGCACGTTGTCTTTAGAAACTCAGAAACAGCCTCGGGTCTTTTTCTGCCCATGTTGTACTTCTTTATTGCTTCTGCTGCTCTCACTGCAGCAGTGCCTACATGCAGGTCAGAGAGTCGGCCTTAGCATCCAAAGATTTGACCTGATTTCTAAGGGAAGCAATCAGTGGAGCTGTGGGCACGTGTCAGTCTGCGCTCCCACCTCCCTCCTGATTCCCACACACAGACATACAACAGCTCAGTTCTGCAGCTCGTAAGCTGCTGGACTGAGTTAAAAAGCCGACCAGCTGCTGGTGGTCCACCAGATGAGGAATGTGAACCAGAAACACACTATCCCTTCAGTTCCCATGCTTCAGTGTTTGCATTGATGTTGGCAAAAGCACAATGCAGAACAGTTTTGTTTGTTTACAAGTTCATATTTTAGCAGCTGTCGAATAATTAGGTATTCATTTTTAGTCTTTTAAAGGTTGGAGAGATTGTCTTAATTGGCTGCATTGGAATATTTATCTGGAGAATATGTACAGGGCGCTTGTTTATGAATAAAAAGTAGGTTTTATATAAGTATTTTGTGCTACATTTCCTTTTTTCTTTGTTTTTTTCTGGGGTTTTAATACTTCTACATGGATGTTGTTTAGTATAGATAAACAAATTCTCTTTGGAGATAAAACTAAATGTCTTGCTTTGTCATCAGAAGTGTGAAGCAATCTTCCTAATTGAAAAGTCGTGTTAGATGAAGAAAAACCTGCTCTTCTGGTTTAGTTTGAACTTTTCATTTTTTGTTAGAGTTGTTAGAAAACGATAAAAGAATTGTAAAGATACAGTGAGTGTCAGTTGAACAAGCATTCTTCTTAGAAGGTATTCATTTCTGTGGTGGTTATGTACTAGAATCACATGTATTCTATTAATAATGTTGACAACAGTTCACATGTTGCTCCTTTTTTTTTTTTTTACACTTCAGTCCGAAGACCCATGTTACAATAATAAGTCACAAGTTTGACTTCTACACATACAAGAAATCACCACAAGAGGCACCCTAACCTCAACAAACCAATACAAACACGTTTTAAACTCCAGAATTATTTTAGGGGTGGATTCATCAAAACTCATCCAAATGAGTTTATTTAGTTAAATTCCACTAATTGTTCATTTCAGATCTTAGATGTTAAATACCTATGAACTTTATTTTTATCACATGAGCAGAATAAATATTTATACTAGAAGTTTTTTGTGCTCTGTATGTCACTGAACTGTGATTATTACATATATTTAACATGTTAATTAACTGTGTTAATTAGTTCCAGGGAGCGCTGCTCAGTGGTGATCTGTTTTCCAGAAGACAAATAAAACTTGTGTTCATCGGCTCCCAAATGTCCAAAGACACAAGCTTAGGGCTTTAAGGGTTGATACAATACGAACTGAAAGTCCTGCATGGAACAGAAGGGACTTCTCAGTTTTATTTTTTTGTTTGTTTGTTTGTTTTTTTACTCTTTATTCTATAAATGCGGGCATCGCTTGCCCCTCTCTGCTTTGTTCAGCCCTGCTTTTTCTCACCTACGCTCTCTGCCCTGTAGACATTCTTTTATTCTCTCATCCCTCTGTCTCCCCCTGGCTCCCTGTGCCTTTACTTGGCTGCTTGATTTATAAATAGCTTGGCCTAGATTACAGCAGCTGCAGTGGCGCTGGCACCACGAGTTGGTTTTGGTTGGGCCAAGTGAGGTAGCCGGTTGTAACGAGAGGTTGGCAGCAAACGGATGGAACCAGCGTGTTTGTGTTTAGATCATGGGAATAACATAACCGCAGCCTGTCTGCATTCCTGCAGTGACCTGACTCTAAAGTTTTGTTTTTAGACTGTTATTACTTTGATTTACTGCTTTTGTACCACAAAAAGCACAAATAAAATGCAACTTCAATTTTTTTTTTCTATAATTATTTTGCACTTCTGTTTTGGGGGAAAGGGGTTTAATTATGTGCCTCCTTCTGCGTAGTTGTGTTTTAAGTTGTTTTCACTCATGCACTCATGCCTGCATTAATAAGCATGTGTATTACAAGGATGCATAAATGAGCCTGCTGTGATGATCCACTGCCCTGATTTCCCTCCTCCTGCTCCTCTGCAGTGCTCTTCCACTGAATACAAATTCTCCTCGTCATTCAGTCTAAAGCACGTCGTGTCATCCTTTTGAGCATCTCTGCTGCTTCCGTGGCGTCTTCTTTTCTTATCTCCTGTAACATGCAGCATTCATCTCCAGGAAAAAAAATAAAAAATGGATTTCCACCACTGCATCCACTGTGTTCTTTATCTGACCACATGCTGTGTTTGTATTTCTGTGAGACGGAGGTTTGGTAAAACAAATCAACTCTTTCAGATGAAAAATTCTGGTAAATCTAAATTAAATTATCCATGCTAGCATACTCAATAAATAAACAACGATACTTTTCGCTTTTACTGCTTTAGTTGTAGGTTAGCTACAGCTTAAGCAAATGGATTACACTTGAGGGAATAGTTCTATTTTAGGAAATGCACTTTAGAGGAGCTGTTAGGCATATTTTAAATCTTTTGGACAGAAGCAGGCCTGCTGTTTTGTACAGCCTTGGTGCAAAGCTGTTGCTGTATTTTTACAGCATGCCTAAATGGCTGACAGTATGTTTAACTCTTAACAGTAAAGCAATAGGTATAAGTAAAGCACTGTATCATACAGAAATTGACTTTAAGGCCACTTTATTGCCTTTAAAGCTACAACATTTCCCAAATAACAAGGAGTTTTTTTTTGACTATAGAGAAATAATCATAAGGTTTATTGCCTCTAGGTGTGAGAATGTATAACTAAAATGGAGGGTCTGAAAATGTTTTTGCAAAGATTACAAAAAACAAATCTTTTCTAAGTGTGATGTTTGCAGCCTACTAGGAAACATCTGGATCTATAAAATCGCATTTGAAACTGTTCTTACAATCTGATTGAAATTACAACATGTTAGTATTATTTCACAGCTGTGTAGAAGAGACAAAAGTAAAGTGGTGTTCCAGATTATACTCTCAAAATAGAGGTCCGTCAGTGCGTGGAGTCTTGTTTTTCAGGTGTGTCGGCTGAGATTTAACAGAATTGTGAATGAGGAGGAGGAGGAGAGCTTGCAGAATGAGGCCAGAGGAGAAGAAAGGTGCTTCATCATCCAGGTTGATCCATTTTACTTTATCAGGAGCGACAGAAGGGATCAGAGGAATGCATCAACACAGGCACCAATAAAGTATTCAGGCAGTACGCTGTGTGATATGTTGATGGACACGGTTTTAAACAGGCACGGACTGTAAATTTATCATGTTAGCCTGTTTTCTGTTTGTAGCCTATTCCTTTTTCTATTAATCTCTAACATTTCGATACATTATTTTAATCTTTATTATTAAATGTTGCAGGTTTCTATATTTTACTATATGAGATGACTGAGATCCCGTGCTGCAGTTAATTGTCTGATAAACAAGTCTGTTTTACAAAAAAGTCCAGACTTACAGATCAGGTAAAGCGCAGGCCACGTTAGCTTAGAGCACAGTGGTCTAATTGTATCTGTTCTACTCCAGTTTTTTTTCTTCAGGAAGAGTGAATTTCTACCGTCCACGTTTGGTCTAAGACTTTTTAAAAGTAAAAAATAATTTTACAACACGGGATCAATAAATCATGACAACCGTCCTGGAATCTGAAACAGTGTTAGCCTTCTGAAAACAGAGAGACTTTAAAAGGAAAGATGACACTGTCACACCCCGCAATCACTTCCAAGCATGTGACTAATGAGGTGTGGCTGTAATTTGGAAATAATACCCCAACCTGTCAAGCAATGTTTACTTTTGTGTCTATTCTCTTGTCCATAATGTTCCAGTAGATGAAGAACCTTTCTGTGCTTTCAGTGTGTGTGATAATTTCTGGCATGTGGCAGTTTTTTTTGTCATTTGCAGGCCAATTTTTTCCAGGATGAGTGACTGACTGGAAGAATGACACACTCATTTGCACATATCTATCACATGTTTTTCCATCTGCTTAACATGAACAATACATGACACGCACATACATAAATAGCCTCAAATGCTAAGAGCCTCCGTATTAATGGCTCATGGAGACTAAGCCGTCTCGATTGGTTGAGCAATTATTATTATGAAATGAAGGGCTAAAGAGAGATGATCTGAGTGATGGAATGAAGACGTGGTTAGTTATGCAACAGCGTAATGGCTGTAGGAGTTTTAGCAGTGATTGGTCCTCAGCTGTGGTGGAAATTTAGATGAATGTAATAATGAAGAGATGCGGCTGCAGAGGCACAGCTTCATCTGCTGCTTTAAGAGTGATTTAAAGCAAAAAAAATCTTCATTGTGCTAAAAAGTTCTCTCAGAGTTTTCACATATAGATGATTTATACATGCCAAATTTAGGCATCCGTGTCACCAGGACAGAGCGGCGTTTGGCACCCAGCACATTGCTAAAGGGAATTGACTTAAAGAAAATTATGATGACATGCACAATTATGCAACTGTGCTTTGACGGGATGAAAAAGTTCAAAAAACGCCTTCAGGAAGGAGGGTATTTTTGACAAAGTGTGGATAAGCCAGTCAGTTATGATCGTGATACCATGGTGTAAGCAAAACAGCTCAGACTTGGATCTTTTATCACACTAATCACAATAAGTGATAGCTGTGGGTCTTGTGTGACGCTTGTGGAGAAAGTACAAGTCCTGGACAGAATGGGAGGGTAAATGGAAGACTGCTTCAACTTTTCATGAATGCAGTCAAATCAGTTTAGCTATTATTTAAAAAAAAACATATTACAAAGGCAGTAGGGTTTTTTAGAACTGTGTCACCTTTTTAACCAAATAGTTGTGGCACATTTTTTTTCAGTGAACATAAAATATAGCTAAGAAAAACAAGCAGAAGCGGAATAAACCGGACAGTAAATTCTGCAGTGCGCTCTGCACGGCTCGTCAAACTTCGTACAGGGGCGTAAAACACGACGAACGTGAGGCTGGCGATGACGTCAATGTGTGTGCCAAGAGGGAGGGCCAGAGAGAGCGAGAGCCCATGAGGGAGAGAGAGGGAGAGAGAGGGAGAGAGAGAGACTGTCCGGCTGCTGCAGCATCACTCTGAGAAGCGCCTCGGTGCAGACAGGAGTCCATCAGATCTCTCTGCTCCTCAACAGTTCGCAGTGGACGTAACCTCAACTTCCCGCAGGAGACCCGCTCGATTTCTCTGCGCCATCAAAAATAACAAGAGACGAGAGTTTTACTCCGATTTATCTTCCTCCATAACCACACAAGGGAATGCCATCCATAAATATGAAACTGGAGATGGTGACCATCATCGCCTGCGAAGTAGACACCGAGGTGTTTACGTCTGACAAAATGCAGGTACGGATTGTCTTCAAATAAGATTAAACTTAAAAATTACGCACGATGCAATAATTGATGGATGAGCTTGTCCTTGTGCAGATGTGCAGCTGTTTGCTCTGGATTTGAATGTATGCTGCCCTGTAGAAGTGCATGTGTCGGTGACGTTGAATGCAGGATTTTTATCAATGGGAGCCGCATCTCTGCAAGACGCACGTTCGAGTCTGCGCGCGCCACGGTGATTCACGTTGAATGAATTGCAAGACAGATATAAAGAAAGAAAAATACGACGTGCGAAGCGTAATGAAGGTGTTTAATGCAGGGTGGTGGTTGCTTTGTGTCGCAAGTTTCAGTGCGATGACTAGTGAATATGTCCAAGTTGAATGGGAGGATGGAGCAGGCTGGATTGTCCATGCAGGGTCGTTTTTAGACGCTGTCTGAAGCCTCCTCCCTTTATGTCTCTGCCCTGGCATCATATCAGCATTGCAGGTGCTGGTTAAACAAGAGAAACCAGTTATGTTTCATCTATTTAGCAAATATCAAAACAGTCCTAAGAGACTGTAGAATAGATTGTTCTAGTCATTATTTTAAGGACATATAATGCAGTTTTCAGCATTATGTTTTTGGTTTCAATAAAAAACGAATATTTAATTGGACATCTGGCAAAATCAACATGGTCTCATTTTAAGTGGAACAAACCAAAATGGCATTATTCATTTAACACATATCAGTGTTGTCAATCAAGAAGCAGGGAGGTGACTAAACGTGTCCGATAGGTGAGTCTTTGGACCGCACCTTTGACTCTGCAACATTCCAGTTTGACATAAAAGGCTGCACAAGTCTGGTTTATGCACTGAATACATGCTTTACTCAGGTCTGCTTGTCTGATTCACTCTGAAACAAGTTATTCAGACTCTGATTACCATCAAAGGAAGTAAGAAGAGCTTCTTCACCAACCAATAATCACCGCAGTGCTCTGGTGTGATGATGATGATGGCCAAATGAAGTCCCAGAAATTCCCATTGACCCCCCCCCCAACCTGCATGTTTTATCACTAATCCTACACTATTGCCTCTTGTGTTTGGAATGACATGACCTACATGAGCTTGTTATTTGATGTTGCTGAAAATATCCCTGCACACATGAACACAGGAACAATGCAAGCTGACCACTGACTCAGCCTGTGCTTTGCAAACCTCCCCCCCACCCCCCTGTTAGCCAAGCAGCTGCTGCGTTTGCTCCCAACTCTCATAACAGTTTCTAACCACTGCAGAGCATTCAAGGTGAAAGGCACCAGCGCGACTGTACGCAGTTGTTTCCTAATTACTTGGAAATTAAAGGTAGAATTTGACTCAATGGAAGTGATAATACTTTTGAGCTGGTTATATACTTGTTTAAAACAATTGACTTGTGCTTGAGCGTTTCTGGAAGGGGTGAGAGTTAAATGTATGATCTGTTTCAGAACAGCTGTTCTCTACTGAAAGGCTGAACTGTCTTTTGCTTTAAACTTTCGTGTGAAACGCCGTCCACCAGTCCGTGTCTGTCAGCCAAAGAAAAAAGGGATCCGCACTCAATTAGAAAGAGCAGACAGAGGGATGACTTTCGAATGGTGCAAAGAACACTACTAATCCTGATTTCTGGCTCACAGTTAGCGATAGAGTGTTCAGTGGGGTGGGCAGATTAAAACAGGGCACGTGGGGGGCAGTGTCTGATTGCGCTTACCTCCCTGTCATCCTGCTCAGCTTTTTATTATCATTCAATAAGATCTGAGCCCATCTGCAGCCCCTGTTTTTTTATTATTACACCTAAATCTGAAGTAGAGAAGCAATAATCAGACCCTTGTTTGGGTGGATTGCTATTTATAGACCATTTCAATGAGAGATTAAGTGAGGGACATGAAGGCGACAAAGCAAACGGTTAGTTTAAAAGGAGAAGAGATGCCTTGTGAATATCTGTGACGTTATAAAATCATTGTTTTGACAATAGTGAAACAGCTTAGCTCAATCTCCTGCCAGTTATATCATTAATGAGTCTAACAGGGAGGCTGCGGACAGAACAGCTTGTTTTTACAATATTGGCAAAGCTGGTGTCACTCTCTTGTTCCAGAGAGCAAGCTCTCTGGTTGTGGTGAGGATCGGTGAGGCTGCAGGCTGCAGGTTTATGATGTAACAACACTATCATTACCTGGGAAACCCACCAATGCCAGCAGATGATGGTACAGGACACACGCTGAAGGTCATGTAGAGAATCTGTGACAAAGCTCAGACAGTGATTTACCTCCCATGTTAGATTTAATGCTGGTTTTTAGTTGGACTTGTATAGACTCACTTGCCACCAGCTGTACTGTAAAGCACCGGAAAGAAGCACGATTTAGCTCTGTTGAAGCTGCATTGCAAATATTTTGTTTTTTATCTTTTTAAAACGGCCATTTTTAGCTAAATAATGTCTGTACCGTAGTAACACTGACACAGTCACACACTCCACAGTCACACACTCGAACCACAACAGTGAGTCAGCGAACTCACAGACCTAGAAACATCTCTGTCAGCAAACACACACACTTGCAGAAGACTCGGGAGAAATTTCCATCCGCCTGGGTCACTTTCCGTTTGTCCTCTCTGTCTCTCTCTCGCCCGCCCGTCTGTCTGACTCGGCTTATCTGCGCCTTGTTTCACGTGTCTGTTCTCAGGGTTTTCTGACACACAAACAACATGACTTAAGACGAATGAGGGGGTGTTTATTCCTACACAGCTATTTGTTGATGTGATTTTGATGTTTTTCATCCATCAATTTTAGTCTTTTTTTCACCACTATGTGATTTTTCACAAATTATTTTTCTTTAAATAGATTAAAATTAGTCTTACAAGCCGAATGTTGCATCTCCATTAATGTGGAGGGTCAATATTGTTTGTTTTCTTTTACCTGAATTAATTATAATTCAAGTCTTGATAAATAAGAAAAGGCCAATTTAAGTTTAAATGTTTAAATTTTTTACTTAGTTTTAATCTTTGAAATACACTCTTATCTGATTGTTTGGGTATTTTATTTTGGGTATTTTAACAGCACATTTTATCTGCAGTCTGAACTGTTTTTTTGGTATTTGTAAAGACAGATGGAGCAGGACACACAGAATGTATGTAGACGATGAAAGTATCATGTTCTGTGCTGGTAGGAAACCAGATCTGGATCTTGGCAGGGTTGAACGATCCTGGGTCTGAGCAGCGAGGCTCAGGTGTGCTCGCTCCTCTCAATCTGTCCGACCGCGCAGGTGGAGATGTGGAGTTCATATTGACCTGAAACCCAAGAGAAGTGCTTGAGCTCATGTGTCAGATAAAGAGTTGGAACCGTTATAGTGACGTAGAACAAAGGACTAAGTTCTGGTGGCGGGTCTGGTTACAGTGTGGCAAGGACGACGCAATGATGAGGTGATGACATTAGAACCAAAGGAAGAAAAACAACCAAAAAAAAACAGAACAGTTTAATTTTACAAGAAGTAACATATGGGTAAACTTAAGTAAAATAAATACAGATAATAATGTAATTAGCACGTGTTTTTGTATAAATACAGACTACAGCGAAGGAACTTGTCAGTATTTGCGTCCATGTATTTATGAATTAATGTCAAATGCTGAAGAAAATGAGCTTGGTTGGTTTAAAGTGTCCCTGTTCAATGTTAGTCATTTTTAAAAATGGATTAAAATTACTCCTTTGAGTATTTGTGAATGGATAGATACTACTTTCACACAGCAGGAGAAGGTAAGAAGTATTTCCCCCATATTTCTTTCTTTAAGTTACTAGCAAAGTCGAGAATGTAGATAATGTGCCAAAAAAAAGAGTATTAGGAAGAAACAGAGTGGTGCTGAGTGAAGAGAAGGAGCTAATCAGTCTGTAATGCTGTGGCCCAAGTTTAAAACTGCAGCTGTAGCATGTTTTAGCTACCTTATGTAATACTGTGCAACTCTTTGGATTAAGGTTACCTCTGAATTGCAAGGATCTGCTTGTGAGTCAGTGTAGGTGCATGTTGTGGATTTCAGAAAAGAAAACTTGTCGACATCCTTGTGCTCCAGAAGAGAACGAGAAGCTGGAGCCTCCATTAAAATCCTTAATGACCAAATTGGTGGTAAGAGGATTAATGAGCCCCCAAAGGCCATAAACTGATTTCAGTCTCCCTGCTGTGGACACAGAGGCCTCCTGAGAGTGGCGGTGTAGCGCCGGATCGTCGGCTCCTGTCAAAACAACTCCTTACACAAGATATTGATTTCACAGTAAATACAGTTGCACCATTTAAAGTCCTGTTCAGAGATTAACAACTTTCACAATGCGAATTAATTATGTTGTTTTATAATACATTATGTAATACTGAGGATTTTCAGCAACAATATTGCTAGAGGACATTGTGATAAAAAACTAACCCTAACCCAATTTGTCTATTTTTTTATTTTTATTTTTTTTTTGCTTGAGTCTTTTTGCATGTTGACAAACACACAGTTTAAAAATTTCTCCAACAACATTGAGTCAAAAAATGTTTCTTCATCTTAAATAGTAAGTAAACATGCAGTTTAAGGGTTTCTTCAACAACAGTGTTATGTATTATTCTGAAAGTTGTGGACATAAGCTGCATAATGTAACAAGGATATCATAAAATAAAATCTTTTTCCCAAAAATGCTTGTCATCCGCAAGTCAGCCAAAAATTGTTGCAGAATTTACCTTGAAAACAACATTCATGTGCATTTTTTACAGCACTGTGTGAAAAAAAATATTATTACATGAAAGTAGGTTAGTTGACATGTTGAAACCTGAGCTGAAACTCCCAAAAAACATACGGAAACACCCGGATTCTTTGCTTTAGAGACCGTTAGTGGAATTTTTAGAGGTTGAAAATTATCCTGCAATTCAGCATCACCAAATGTTCCTTTATAACTGAACACCAACTGCAACGGAAAGTTTCTGCAAGAGTCACGGAAAAAGATGTATTTAAAGCAGGCTGGAAATAACGTGCATGCATGTATCAGGTTTTTGTAGCTCTGTCTCCCTTGTGCAACCATTAGGTTACTTACAGTTTGACCCTTTAGGGACTGGATAATTAATCACAAGGAGCAACATGATTAAAAAATGAATTTCTTAAAGATTCAAGCACAATCTATTTTTAGTCCAATATTGTTCCCGACTCACTCTGATGCTCCGTGGCCTAGTTTTGCATGTTTTCACCCAAATCCTATTGAGGCACGAGAGTCGGGATTAGACTGTATTGAAGCTGTGCACGTGACGGATGATGGAGAGAAGACAGACTGGTTAACATGGATAAAACAGAATAGATATTCTTTACAACCCAGTGAAGCTCAATTAATGGTTTCATGAGGATCATCAACATCAAATGGCGTATTTCAACACAAAATTGACCAATCCTTTAGATTATAGTCACGGAGCGCCCGCTTGAGTAAAATATGAAGATTTCAGATTAAAATGGAGAACTGGATGGAGCATTTTTATTGGCTTTTTGAAGCTATTTTTCATAAAGTGTAAATTAATTTCATGTCATATTTAATCTATAGATGTAGATTTAGCTGTTTCAAAATTTACATCAAACAAAAAGTGAAATAAACTGGCTTTATTTAGCTCTTTAAATTGCACCGGGAGCTAAAAAAACAACAACAATACAAATCAACAACTTGTAGGCGTCTTCATGGAACATCATAATTTGAACATCATTTGCTTGGAGATTATATTTAGCCTTTTATTGTGAGCTGCTTCTGAAGTCATGTTAACCGTGCAGGAAGAACAGGATGAACTAGCGCATCTGCTGACAGTCAGCGCTCTGCGTACGTTACTGAAACTCAACCCTGGATTTACATAAGATGGAGAAACACAGTCATCTGTTTCAGTGTAACACCTGATTAAAGAGGAATAGGTGTGAAAATATTCCTTCTGAAGTCTCTTTGCCTCAGCGCTGCCTAGTTAATCACTACCGTTTATTGTTTTGCCTCCTGAGCTCAACCCAAAGACCTAAAGACGTCATCATTGCCCAGTGAACCTCTACAATCGTTAGTTCAGATGATTGTGTCAGCACCTTCAGCTTGCTGTGTATTTGCTGCTTTGTGAGTCATGCCTGCAGTCATGTTGCTGCTGTGATGACAGCATTGCCCCTCAGGAACACAAATGTCTCATCACCTGAGAGGCAGTCTGGCAAAGAAAGAACCTTCAGTCACCAGAGTGCTGTAGTTCACCAACAAGTGTTTCATCTCTTGATGTCAGTCATTTATTTCGATTTGTCTTCTCTTGTCACATAGAAGACTTAATACAGACAGCTTCTGTCCTCTCATGGTAGGAAAAATAATAACTTTTAGGTGTTGTGGGGACATAAAATCAATCTGTTTTTTATTGGTGGGTTTTTTTAGAAAAAAATGCAGAAAATGAACATTTGGCATCTGATGTTTTTTTGTGTGTAAATGCAATCTGTAAAGGATTGTTACTTTCAGCAATGCATCCAGATATTTGTATATGACACAAATGTAGATTTTATTGTCAAATTTGTCAAAAATAATTCTGGTAGTTGTTGAAAATGAAAACACAGGAGGAAAAAGATGCACATTGCGTCTGTTGTTTTGCAGTCTGGAGAATTTGGCCTGTAGAGTTCCATCCTGGCTGTTATATAAAGGTAACATTGAGAAACATGTGGTCAGCTTCGATGACCGCACTCTCTGGTTTAATTAAGCCAAGTATCCAGCTACTTGAGAGCTGTGACTCTACTTGTCCTTCCGCTTTGTTCTACCTTAAACACGCAAGATTTCTCTTGTTACATGAGCAAAACATGAGACTTTATAATGGAAAATTTAGGAAAACTCACCCTCATGGGCATATTTGTGTTCAATGCACGTGGGTACCTGCAGCTAACTGATTGCGGAAACATGGAGATGAAGAACAAATTGTCTATATATTACACATGTTTTTCTCACACACATGTAACGTGAGCAAAAGGAATCAATCAACATGGGGAACACTTTTTAGCCTCAACACTCTTCTCCACTCCCCCCCCGTCCTTCCTCCTCCCATTCCCTCAGGATGCTCGCAGATAAAGACCACATAAATTAGTGATCAGCGTGTTCACTTGTTGTGCATCAGTCAGCTGTTGGTGCATTAACATCAGTGCATAGGGTTAAAAACAAACCAGGTGCTGTTATGGAATACGATCTCAGAGCATTCCCACATCTCTGCTCATGCCAAAACATCAATTTAACTTAAGGAAGTAGCCACAGTGTGTGTTTGCATGTGTGTTGCTGCAAACCTTATCAGTTTTACTCATAGCGGCTGATATGTGAGTCATAGTGGCTGGCTAAGTCTCATGGAAAATTCACAGTTTGAATAAGGGCTTAAGTGGACTCTGTGCATGGGCCAAACAAATGCTATGTTATTATTTTCAAGGTAATTATGACGCCAAACAGTAGGTCAGAGTGGTGTAAAGTTTAAGCAACAATTACACTGTGACGTGTAGATAACAATTCCCATGATGAATCATTTTACATTAGTTAAAAAATCCCACGTTAAAATTTCCATTCATTTACAATGAATTAGGCGTTTGCTGTGTTTTTCCTTTTACATTCATTGAGTTTTTCAGTTTAGTTTAGATTTTGGTCCATTTATTTCTGTTTGTTATACTGCCAATCGGTAATAGTTTGAATGACAAGAATACTGTTACTAATTTGAACTTTTCCAAAAAAAATTCTTCCATGTAATGTAGGTGGAGTTTCTTTATTTCTGTAAAGACATATATTTCTTTGACTTACATCTTAAATACTAGTTAACTCGAAATGTCTGATCCCAGGTAACTTAGTCACAACCTTTGAAACCCTCTGTTTATGTGCTTGTTCTACTGTAACCCTTCATAGTTGGAACAAGGGGGTCTGCATCATGTAACGTCTTTTACTTTTTCCTTATCTCTATCTGGACCGTCATCCATTATTTGGGTGTCAGTCAGTTGCCATGGAGATTTAAGTGAGTCAGTAGATGTTATTTTCACAGTGCCTTTAAAGATAAAATCACAAGATACTTCATAGCTGTCAATCATAAAAATTCAAAGACGAAATAAGTAGGGGGGGGGGGTAAATCAAATCAGTCAGTCAATCAAGTAAACATAAAACAAGTTAAGACGCCTGTCCAACAAACTCATCTTTAGCTATTTTTTGAACAGATCCATCGTGTCTATGGATCAGCAAAGAGTTCCAGAACCTCGAGGCCGCCACTTCAAAGTCTCATGTGCCTTTAGTTTTCAGCCATGTTATGGATATGGGCCTGATCAGATGATCTCATAATCCTTGGGTTGTCATACTATTGAAGGAGATCAGAATGTAAATTGTAGCATCACCATGAAAAGAACCCTGTACAAGGAATCTTTCAAACTACGCAGGTGGCGATAAAACCCGAGTTCTCCCGGATCCGAACGGCCTGTATCTGTTTCATCACAACTCCTTTGTTCGTTAGTATTCATCAGCAGTTGAAACCACGCCTAGCATGCTGCTGGCTAAAAGCTGTTAGCATAAGACGTAGCAAACAGGAAGAGACTACGTCTGCTGTTGCCATGCGCAGCAGGGCAGGAAACAGTATACCTTGCTCTCATAGGCTAGTTTGTTAGCCAATCAGAGTCCAGCAAATTCGAATAATGAATATGAACGAGCTGCTGACGAAGCCTGATGGAAGGAGTCGGAACCACCCGAATTTTGATGCAGACAGATTGAAATGTCTGTTAATCAGTGTTTCCTGATGTTTTTTAGATATAAAATGTTTCATATTACAGGTTAATACTTAAGAAATAACCACAAAGTTCTGAAATTTGTATGAAATGGCCTCTTTAACAGATGGGTTTTAGAGCAGCTGCAGGCGATCCAAATATATAGATAGAGCAACAATAATTTAATCAAGAGGAAATAGACATGTGAATGACCATCTCCGTTTCAGCTTTAGGTAGTACTTTGTTAAGACTCTGAAGTAAAAGACATTTAAAAAAGAACTAGCTGTAGAGTTTTACTGCCTTCTGAGCTTCCATAAGTGTTTAAGTCTATTTTCTCTGTTATCTTGATTTTAAGGGGAAGATCAAAAAGTTTAGTTTGTTTGATCAGAGCACTTTCCGCTGCTGTGTGCTTTAACCTACATGCTTCACAGGATGAGCAGGAGTGTCAAATTAGCTATATTGACAGAAAAAATGTTTGTGGATATTAGTGAGACTTGAGCCAAGTTTGATCCAGAGTCAAAAAGACCCGACCATAAATAAAGACACTGGAAAAAACACAATGTGTCTGCTTCTCCTGCCATGCAGATAGAACCTTTAGAGAATAAATTAAATCAATCCTTTGATAACATTACTGCTTCAGTAAGTCAAAATCTCCCCCCTCCTCTGAATTTTTTGAATGTTTTCATTTTTATTCCCGAATTTACTCACCATCTCACTTTGCAAACCATAAAAGGAGTCAAAAATGCTCTTGTTTTTCCAGCTTGACCTAATTTCCCTCATTTCTCAAAGATGCACCTTGTATGGTGAGCTAGAAATGGTACGAGAGAGGCTGGAGGTGAAGTCAGCTCTGAGGTTTAGCCAGTTACCTGGAGGTGTTTTGAAAGTGAAGACCGGATGCACTTACATGAGAGGAAGTAGAAATACAACGAGGATAATAACGAAATGTTCTAATGCAGCTATTTTTAAAATCCTAATTGTTTGACCACAGTGAACGACACTCTGGCATGGAGTTTGCTGAATCATTTACCCACTCTGTATGCGTCAGACACAATAATGATGTATTATCAATACAGAGAGGAAGCTGGTGCTTGAGAATTGCTTTCATACTCAGAAGGGTTTAATGTATTTCAGGTACAAGTCAATGTAACATAATGTTATAATCTCTTAGCTGTTTGTAATAAAAATGTAGATGGATTTGATTTCCTGGTGTTCAAAATTTAAGCAAAAGCACACAAAGCTGACAGAACACTGGGACTGAACTCAGGACTCATCTCCGTGTGACGAGTTTACAGATTCTTGCCATCTCCTGTCAGTACGCTGTCACTAATGCACAGAGGCAGATCTTGATGTGCTGCCTGCGCTCCTTCAGGTAACATGCACTCTTTCCATCCTGGTTAGAGTTGCTGTCTCAGCTGATCAGCAGAAATGTTGTTGGAGGAGTTTAGTTTCTGTCTCCTGCTGCTACAAAAAAATTTAAAATAGCTACCACACAATAAGAAAATTAGAGGCTGATCTGAGAGCAGTGGGTACCAATTGACATTGACATCGGGTCACGAGAAGCATGAGTGAATTAAAGGGAAGAGGCTCTATATTTAAACAAATTATATTGCAAATGTCCTGCTTCACTCAGGCTTGTGCGGTTTTCTCCTGTTAAAAGGACACATTCAGTCCACCATCCTTCTTGATTCTTGGAATGAAGGCTCCTTTTCTAGTCAAGCTGCTACCACTGCTGGAAGAGGTTCGACAAAGAAACAAAAAAATAATAAATAACCCCCTACACGCACTACTTATTACTCAGAAATCAGTTCCTCCAGTAGTCGTCTTCCTGCTGAGCTGCTTAATTGAGTTCGCAGCTGAGGTGGCCAATTTGGTACCAAAGGAGAGGACTGACTGGGGAAAAAAAGAGGGAGATGAGCAGAGAAGGTGAATATATAAGGTTGAAACAAGGGTCTGTGAGACTAAGCTGAGAATCTAATTTCTTCATAAACTTAATCACATAATGAGATGGTGAGGAACAGACTCCTATTTGTTACAGAGACTGAGGTTTTGGTGAATAACTTCACTCACCTTTAAGAGATTTAAGATTGTGGAAATGGTGCACGTCATGTTTAATTAACAAATTAAATCTTGTGAAATATTAATACTTGTTTCTTATGAAATTAATTCATCTGCTAAAGAATTCAGTCATCAGTCTTTTTGTTTTTTTTATTTCTGCAGGAGAGGTTTGAAGCCTTGTTTAGGATCTATGACGACCAGGTAACGTTCCAGATGTTCAAAAGCTTCAGGAGAGTCCGGATCAACTTCAGCACCCCGGAGGCGGCTGCCCGAGCCCGCATCGAGCTGCATGAGTCCGAGTTCAACGGCAAGAAGCTAAAACTCTACTTTGCTCAAGTGAGTGTCTAAGAAAGCTTTGATGTGTCGTTATCTCCAACACGCAGACACAGTGTGGATGGCAGATTTCCTCCTCTTTTAGTTTCTTTGTTTTTACTTTAAGTCCTAACTGACGGCTTCCTCCGCTCACATTCTCCCATCACGACCTGTAACTCACGCAGTTCAGCCCATGAACACATTCAGGAT
This sequence comes from Pachypanchax playfairii, assembly GCA_006937955.1. NCBI lineage: Eukaryota > Metazoa > Chordata > Actinopteri > Cyprinodontiformes > Aplocheilidae > Pachypanchax > Pachypanchax playfairii. The sequence goes on from SSNP01000046.1 coordinate 1,296,769, forward strand.
TTCTCCTCCATCCTAACCATGTGCGCGCGTCTGTATATTGCCTTTTAGGAAAGACATCAAAATAAAGATAAACGTCACTGTTACAGGAAGAAAAAAGGGGAAAATATTCAGAAACGCATTAAAGTTCTGTATATTAACTGAAATCAATAAAAATCAGGATTAACTGGACTCTGAGTTAAAAGTAGACACGAAGTTCATACAGTTCACAGCCTGAATATAATCGGTTTAAATAGATTTATTTCGGTGTCATAGTGTCAAGTTTTAGCACAGTTGCTATCCAAGTTTTGCTTCCTGTGATATAATATGTCGATTTAGTCAAACTGGTGGCCTTTTTTTGTCACCTGTCGTGACCCCTGCAGCACCTCCGTGTACTTTGACGTAAGAGGATTAAGGATTTTACAGCTCGGACAAAGGCCGCATGTAGGTATTGTAATTACAGCAATTGGAAGCGATCAAATTGCTAAAAATCCCTTAAAGAGGAACAAGCCAGCAATTAGATGCTGGAGGAATCAAACCGCGGCATTTTGTTGCTTCTAAGAAGCAAAGTAAAAGAGAACAGGAACTTTGATCATGTCTCACCGTTTAGAGATCTTTTGTTATGAGGATGCTGTTCTTAAAGCTCAAAATCGGTTTCATTCACATATTTAGAGTGATGTTATTTACCTTCTGATATTCAGCTGGGAATGAGACCTTTACTGTGAGACAAATGTTTTTAATCATCTTCACTCTCTAAATGTTGGTTAAATCTCATCTGTAGAGAAACAAAACATTTACATGTTATCATACTCCCTCCAATAGATCCAGAATGGCGACGAGGACATCGACAAGTCGTATCTGGCACCCCCCCAGCCCGTCAAACAGTTTCTGATCTCGCCACCTGCCTCACCACCTGTGGGCTGGAGCCAGAGTGAAGACGCCACACCTGTCATTAACTACGACCTGCTGTGTGCTGTAGCAAAGCTCGGACCAGGTCGGTGTGACACTTTAACAAACCTGTTGAATATCTTAACAAGGATGTTTGGTAAAAATGGCGCAGTATTTCAGTCATTCATCTCATTCACTGTGACCCAGTATGAAACAGAAAGGTGGTACGGTGGTATGGACAGGATACTGGATGTCTCTGAAGACAGGGATGGACATGTTTGTACAAAAAGAAAACTAAACACCAACTTTATTTCTCAAATCCATTTTTGCCCTCTACTGTCGATCAATGCCAGGGGTTCCTAATTCCTCCTTAATGCATTCTGACATTTCCAAGGAGTGAGATGCTTTGATGTGCATGTCAATTTGCCAGATCTACAATGGCTGTTCACCAAAATCTCCCTTTCCAGTTACAGCAGCCCTAAAGCAGGCGTAGCAGACCGGTCCAGTGTCTGTTCGAGATGCACATTTCAGTGCTTTTAGTTTTCCACACAAATGACAAACTTAGCCTTAATTTCAGTTTAAAGAGTACATTTGAGACATTTTCATTGCTGATGCTTTCACTGTTTAGACTACAGCTTCTCTCTGCACAATAACAACAGTGTTTATCTCTTGTCAAGATTCCCTTGTGGATCATTAGCTTGGCTATGTTGACTTAGCTTCACTTATTAGCAATAATGCTTGAACGTCCAGTTCTAAATTGTCCTTTTAGGACAGGATACTGACAGAGATACAATGAGAGACAGGCTATTGTTAATTGGCCACTGAATTCTGTGTTCTATGGGTTTGAAGCATCTACATTCTGCCGTGTTGTTACGTAACCCATCGTCATTAAATTCCATCTTATAATTTGATGTTCAAAATTTTAACACAGATATTTAAAGTAAAAACAACATGAGTTATATCTGGAAAGTTCTAAGATCTTTCTCAGCCGAATTTAACGGCACTTCTGTTCTGTACTTCCTGTCTTGTTTACAAGTTTAAAGATTGTGGTGACCTTTGGAATCCAGTCACGTCACATCACTTGTGTCTTCCTGTGATTCCACATGTGGGTATGGTCACATGCTGATGAAGTGGAAAATACTGTTTCTAAGTCTGTACTCGGTTGAATTCCTCCTTTTTATTATCAGCAAAAACACAATGACATCTTCCACATTCTCACAAACACACCAAGTCCAGCTCCGAGGACCACTTTCTGCTGTTACCATAGAAACACGAGGCATCAGGAAATGGCTTTGTTCCTCGCCTCTCATCCTGCCATCTGAAATCAGATTAGGGCCAGTCTGTAGCACAGCGCGCTGACTCCCCCTGTCATCTCTCTGCAGTAACAGCAGGACTCCATTCACTGTCCATCTCTGTGTTTGGCACCACAGCAAACAGCAAACAGACCAATTTCCTTCTGTCTGCCAGCTGTCTGATCCCATCTCCATGGCAACTGTGATACAATCTAGCAAGTGTATGTTTTCAATCAGAGTTCACAGAGTTTGGACAAATGGCACAACTATTCCTGGAAAAGCTGTTTTGTTTTCTCTTGAATCGATACTGAGTGTTTACCTCCGCTTGAACAAATAATTATTTTGCTCGTCAAAGCTTCATGCCAGATTTTTTTCTCTTAGTAACTCTTGTTTTTTTTATATTTATCTTCTTTTTTCAGGTGAAAAGTATGAGCTCCACGCAGGGACAGAGTCCACCCCCAGTGTGGTCGTCCACGTGTGCGAGAGCGAGATGGAGGAGGACGAGGCGGTGCGACCAAAGCAGCAGATCGTCCAGACCAGACGTCCCGACGGCGCCCCCAAGGTCTTCAACTAAAGAAGACCCACTCGCCCACCCCAAGACCGGCGCGGCCCCCTGACCGCCCTTTAAACCTGCGACACACCTGCCCTCTCTCTCTCGTCTCTGCACTCACAGAGAGCGTCGATGCGCCTCATTTCAGTTCAACTCCAAGCAAAAACAAACAAACATTGCTCAAAGACGGTGTTTGTGGGGAGCGCGGCGATGGAATGAGGCGGCTTGAAGGGAATGGATGAGATTCACCCACACACACTCATCACATTCTGTGGGACAGCATGGGGAGTGGCAGGCATGCTTGCCTCCAACCCACCAAAAACCTCCCCCCCACTTCTGGTTTTCAGCAAGAGGGGTCAAAATACCTGTCCCAACACAGGCACACCTGTATCACACACACGCACAGTTCTCATTGCTAGTCCTGATCACATACTCGCTTCTCCGTTAGCTTGTTAGCCTTACCTCTCCCTTCATATCACATGTACAGTAATATTTGGCTGAGAACACGGAACACATCAACATACAAACATTTATTTTTTTTCTTTTTTACCGTAAATTGTGTTTTCACTTTATATAAATTATATACATATGTATATGTTTCCTTTTTTTCATTTTTATATCTGCAGGTTTGCTGCTTCAGCTTGCATCCAGATTGAGTGTGTGATGTTCTCACTCTTCTCTGCATGTATATACTGTATTACAAAAAAAAAATACTTACAGAAAAACAAAAACTAACAAGTTAGATAAAGAAAAAAAAAGCACCTATTTAACATCACACACAGCACGAAGCGCCATATGTGACTAACAGAGTTGCGGTGGATGTTTTTAACTTTCTTTATTGCTTAATTTTTTTTATTTGGAGAGGTGTTTTATGCTGAACTACTCGATGTGTATTCTTACTAAATGTATTTGATACCCCGACACTTTTTGCATGCCTAGTTACTGCAGAAGATTAGCAGCTGAGGTGTTTGTTTGTTTTTTGGTTCGTGATGGCAGGGTTGGACTTTTTCCCCACGCAGAGTTTGAAATGACGTCCTTGCTGGGAATAAAAGCTGAATTAGGTTTTTGTAAGAAACAGACGAGGCTTCAGCTTGATGGCAAATTAGTTGCTTTTGTTGATATTTGACAGACTGGAGACACTTCATCTCCCTCATATCTTCAAATGTTAGAGGACGGATTTTTCTTTTGATTCTCTTGTTTCGAATTATTTATTTCTTGTATTTTCACATCCTTTTTTGTATTGATTATCTTGTTTGATCGATCAGTGCGTCAGGTTACCTCTGAAACTGACTGAGGGTCTCTTAACGTCTCCAACAAAATGCTAAGCTCTTGCTTCTCATTGTACACGGACGAACAGTAAGCACCTGGAAATATTCTTTCACATATTGCCTGAAAGCATTTACACAGAAAAAGAATAGGTTGCCTCTTAAGATACCAACTGATAAACCAACCAAAGCATTCACTCACAGATTATAGTTGCGGTTTTTCTTAGGCTAATGTTAGTAGATACTACATTCACCAAAAAAAATCCTATTTTTTCAACAAAACTTGCCGTTTTCTCATTTTTATATTAGCAGTTTTATTGTGGCATATTCTCATTCTGGTAACAATTTTCATCAGATGGGTTTATTAAATATTCAAGTTTTTTTCAAGAAACCTGAATAAATGCTTGCAATGTTTTTCATTAGGTGGCATAAAACCTACAAGTATATTTTTGCTGATAAAGTAATAACTTTTGCTTTGAGTGTTTTCTTTGTTTCTTTTAACGTTCTTCACCTTGTCAACACCTTGTTAGCCTTTTCGCCGGCTTAATGCAGTGACTCAAAACACTTGTTTTTTTTTCTCTTGTGCAAACCTTTCTAGCCTTTTTGGATCCACTAAAAAGTGGGTGGCATTGCCGGTGGTTTAAAATAAGGCAGCAAAACTTTAAAAAAAAAAAAAAGAACAAATTGTTGATATTTTTTGTGTTTATCCATATGAAATATTCATCTTTTTTTCTGAGAAGGCTGAAACGGTTCTCTGAAATGGACCGACCGTGTTGACAGAGTGGACTTTTTACTGGCGCTGACTCTGCAGTTGTGTGAGCAGACGTCAGGTTGGAGGAAATGCACTCGTGGAGATATTTTTTACTCTGTGATCATGGTGATTTAAACTGGTGCACTTTGGTAACAGCTGAGAAGACGGTGTATATTTCCTGTACATATGCCAAGTACTTTTGGGTTGGTTTATTTTTTCTTCTCTTGCCGAGGCCGATCTCAGTGTGCAGTTTGTTATATATCTATATATAGATATATATCGCTTCTCTTGGCCTGTTGTTATGGAAAAAAAATATAAAAAAATGTGTAAAAATAAGTTGCTCAACCAAAACCAACTGTCATGGTCTTCAATGTAGATTCTTTTTTTGTTTTTTTTTTCTGTTTTGTTTCTGGGGAACGTCTACTGAATAGCTCAATAATACCATTTAAACTGTCTCTGTTGTACTGTTTCTGTTGAAAACTGAATATTGTGTCTTGTATTTTAGAAATCCAGTAAAAACAAAAGTAGCAAAACAAGCAATAATTTACAGTTCTATGATACCAGTATTTGTATTTTACATGTTCTGTACTAATTTCTCTGACACGGTCTCCGTCTTGGACAGTAGCTGCTTCGATTTGTGTAGTAAAGATTGTGTAGTAAAAATCATTTGTTTCACATAAAAGAAAAATACATAAAGATTTATTCCTAAAAACCATGTTTGGTGTCGTTTATTTGAAATCCTCTTCTGTTTTAAGAGCTGTGTGACGGACAGTGAAGCACAATGTACAGCAAAAGATTTTCAGACCTTCGCTTTTGTATTTTTTTTGTTTGTTTTGGAGTTATACTGAATATCATAGCAATGTCTTGAGATTTGTGGATTCCACAGTCCAGCTGGATTGGCCGAATGTTTCCGTCCAGACGGAGAGCTGAAACTTTTACGAGACAGCGATGGATGAGGTGAGGAAACGGTGGAAGGTCAGCTGCTGTTATAAACTGGAGTTTTGCAGATGGTTACCATAGAGACCTGTAAATTCAGCTGGAGTTATTATATTGATCAGCAGGGCCACACAGATAGCTGAAACTAGCATGTCCCCCACAACCACGGAGAGCTATACAAAATTTACAGAGCCCCTATCTTTACAAACCTCCTTCATTATTGACTGTTTTAAATGTAGAGTGTTTAAAAAAAATGATTGCAGAAAAACCTCACTGGAAAACTGTCAAGATGATTTTTATTATCTAAATCCAAGAGTTCATTAAGGATGAAAACACATTTACATTTTCCACATTGAAGCCCAACCTCTACCCAAATCATTCAGATTCAACCATTTCAATAGATGACACTATTACGTGAGTTCCACACAACACCGTGACATATACAGCACAAGTGTGATTAATGCTGAAATCTCACTGTGGAATGGGACAAAGTAAAGTCACCTTGCACACACCATCTCATATTTTCCCCAAGGACTCATCAGCAGTTAATATTCCTCTGGTCGCTCTAATGGTGAGAGCTGCAAGGTTGAGTTAATGATTCCTTTCAGTGAGCAACAGCATACGTGAAATTTATTGCATGAAATGTGGATGGGGGGCGGGGGGGGGCTGTATTTCACAGCTACCAGGTTTTAAGAGACGACTACTCATGAAGTCCCGCCACAAAACATTTCTTCATCTATCTCATTACTGGAATAATAGGGAAGCAACAGTGACATACACTCATCTCGGATTTCACAATAAAAGCTTTTGAAGGCACAGGTTTGGTCAATTAAAGATAAAAAGGACCATCTGCACTTGCTTAATCTACTTCAGAACATGAACTTGTATTACTAAAGAAAATGTTGTAGAGGTAGAACAAAGGGCGACTCTCAGCAGCTGTGAAATGAGGAACACTTTCCGCTGCTTTCTGCTCTCTACTGCACAAAAAGGCCTCTCATCCTGGTGTTGCAAATGGGGGAATTCCTCCTCACAATAACCCTTACTGTTGAACGTGACCATGTACTCCAGCTGACACTGTAGATCAGGTTTACGTGGCTCGTTAATGGATCCCAGAGCTCCAGATTCCTTTTGAAGGTACTCTCCAGAACCACAGGTCCTATTGTTCAGCAGTAAATCAGTGCAAGTCATTTTGTGAAGAAAATACTTCTTTTATTTCATTTTGTTTCTACGTTTTACATGATGTTAAATGAAAACCTTTCCGTTTTAAAGAAATCTTTAAAGATCATGACCCAGGCTAAAATATCTTCAGTGTAAAATCCTTTTACAGCTCCAGAGATGTGCTACACTTCTGTATCCATGTTCTCCAGATGATTTATCACGCAGGCTGTTTACAGTATCTCTACAGGAAGGATACCAGCACACTGCTAGGATTCCTTTTCGTAAGATGTTTTCTTCTATCTGAAATCCGACCTCTATCTTTTATATGCTTTTGTAACAGCGTGCCACACAGCTGAGACAGGGAACGCTGCGCACACACGAGCAGGGCTCACAGCGTGTTGGGTGACGCAGGACAATGTGTGCCTGCTCTGCTCAGATTCAGTTTAGCCACAATTTAACACAAAAGCACGACACTGATTTGCGTTACTGTGGTGGGTGCCACCTAGCCCCTGGAGGTTACATGAATTGTGATCCCGGGATCTCGATGGCACAGATTTAGAGAAGCCCGAGAAAACTGATTCCTGTGCTCCGATGAACTTTTCTACTAATGTTTGAACAGAACTGATTGTTTTGAAGCAGAGTGAGAGGATGATGATTTTACTGTCTCAAAACACACCCTATGAACACGTAGTTAATTTTTAACTACATGCACAACATGTTGCTGGTGCAATGATGAACAGATTCATCAACTCTTTATATGTCATATTATTTTCCATGAACAGAGACGAATGATTTTATTATTTAGTCTACAGAACTTATCGATATGTTCACGATCACTCTCCAGATTAAAAACACTGGATGTTTAAACCTTCGTGTGAGATGAAGACAGAGTGATCTTTAGAAGGTGAGGACACACAGCTCAAATGAATGGTCTGACTTTTTGATCAGCAGTAGTGGCACGCCTTTAGGCCACGCGGAAGGACCTGAAAAACCAGCTGCCTGAGATGGTTTTACTCAGCGAGGAGCAGGCGTGGAGTCTCCTCTGCCTCCACCCCTTCGATCTCCTCCTCTTTCTCTCAGAAACCACACACACACAGGCAACCCCTGCTTGTTTTTAAGCTCTCTGTCAGCGTGTTCATTTGGTTCGTATAGCTGCCACTTTCACAGCAGCTGGGATTTATTTGTTTCTTTTTGTTTATTGAGGAGTTTGTGTGTTCTTCTACTCCCATCTTTCTGTCTTATCAGACCTCTGATTCTACAGGTGGACTATGCCCCCCTCAATCAGCTGAGGGCTGTGGCTGTACACCACACGGGCTCCCAGCTGAAATCAAAGACGAGACGTTTTTGGTAGGTTATAAGACTAAACCCTGCTTCTGAATTTGTTTGATCCTGTTTCCTACGCGCTAATTCAGACATTGTGTGTATGTGCATGTGTTGTTACTGTGTCTGTATGAGAATGGGGGGCTCATTGTGGGACAGTAGGTGAATTCCAGGGGAAATAGAAAAGCTCGCATTCCAAAGATTATTAATATTTAGCCGAATGACGCCATAAAAAACAGAGAAAAAAAAAACACATTCATCAGAATTCAGTTCAGGTTGCAGATTTCCTATTGATAAAGTGACTGTTCTATGGAGCAGCTGCAGTTATCAGTTCACAGTAACGTTGTAGGAAAATGTAACCACAGCTGGAGACGTCCTGCAGAGCTAATTAAAGCTCAGTTCATGACAGTTACAGAGCAGCTGTATGTGCATCTATATGAATAGAAGGAAGGTGTTTCAGTTTGAAGTTAAAGTTCACTTTTGATCAGTGTTTCAAGTTACTTTCTTGTGTTTTTACAGTTAACTCAGATCAGTGCTGTTTGTAAAACCACTTTGTTTGCCAGCTGTAGGATGCGTGCTGCACATTCCAGATGAGAAAAGACAGTTTGTCTCTGTTTGCAGAACTAAAATCTTTAGCTACTGGAAACTGTTGAATTACATCAGGTAAAATAGAAAGCAGTGTGGTGTCATCAACATCTGAACTAGTTCAAATAAGATTTAGAGTAAGAACTCCACTTTTTATGCCATTTAACATTTCTGGCCACTTAATGGATTTTAAAGGGTTTCTCACATTCTTGACTTTTACAACCAAATATCAAGATAGAAATATCCACTTACAGTTTTTATTATATATCATTTCAATGTTTCTATTGAAAACTAGCAGTTTTGTTTAAAATTAAACAAGTAATTTAGCCTCTTCCACTTCACATTTTGCCCACATATCTGATTGATTCTCCGGACTCCTTTCTGTCTGTTTTTTGACAGTTTGTATGTTTCAGAGACAACTGCATCAGTACCTCTAGTGTTTTTTTAGAGGCTTTTCAACAACTTCACAGTGCTGCTGAGCAAACCCCTCCTCTATCTCAAGCCTGCTTAATTCCCTTTTTTTTATTAGAAATTGTTGCATGTTATTGATTTGCAGATGTTTGTGACGTTGCGTGACTGCACTCTCTGCTGATGATGTTCTGGTGATGCATTGATGACCGAATGAGGTCAATAAATGTTGCGATCGAACTCTGCATCAGTGTGACAGGTAACATACGGGAGACTGTCAGGACACAAATACGCTAACGTATCAAACCTCATGCCTCCACTTTTCCTCTTTACTGACACTGAGCATCATTTGATCGAAGGTCACGCTCCATGTTCACGTGATGTGTGAATGAGTAAAGTGGAAGACATACTGTAACTTCAGCTGTCGTAAAACAAAAGAAAAGGGAAACTAAATAGTTCCTGTTCTGCATCAAGTATTCTGTCTGAACAAATGAGTAAATGAGTTGTTTACTCAGTGTGAAAGAAAGGATACTGAGTTTGTAGCAACAAATAAACAACAAACAACTAATAAAATGTTCCCGCAGGGGTAAGACCAACTCCCTAAGATATACATTTATCCTAAAATAATATTTACAATCAATTGTAATCACAGATTACTTTGTTTTTTCACATTGTGAAGAAATAAGAAAAAAACTAAAACAAACGTTACATCAAAAAAGTTGTTTTAAAAAGATCTCCGATGAGTATCGAGCTCATGTTTCTTCTTTAATACAATAATTATCTTAATATCAAAAGCAAAATTTGATTTGCAGCGATGCAAGAAAGAAAAAAAACAGCTTGAACGAGTGACTTCCCCTAAAAATCTCCATCATTTCCTCCTGGAAGGAAAATCTTTCTCTGTCTGTCTGTGTTCAGTTAAATTAACTCATAAATTTCACAATAAGTCTCAATGAATTATCCTGAATGATTTTTCAAGTGTTTAAGAGAAATAAATTAGAATTCAACACAGAGTTTTTTCACCTGGTTTAACGTCATGCCAGTTAGATGAAGGTGTTTTTAAATCACCCCTGGGTTGTCTTGTGCTGACTCACACCAACGTTATTAATGAAACACGCCCTCCAAGTGTGTGAGAAGGCAATTTGTGTAAAAACTGACAAAAACAGTTCTAACATGTTCATTTTTATGGTAAAGTTTTCTGATGCTACGTATGTCTGATTTAATTGCATAAAATAATATCAAATTAGAAATAAAACTTAATTAAGACAGATTAATGAGTTATTTTTGTTTTTCTATAGAAAAAAGAAAGGAAAACTGTGGAAAAGGGTTAAGCTCATAATTTGCAACAAGATCTCGCTTGTTTACGGTCATCTTTTTTAAATTAAAAAAATTAAATGATCTTGTTCGCACAAATATTTTTTTCACAAAACACTGAATGTGTATTTTAATTTGAATATTTTGTGTAATTCATTTCTTCAGATGAATTTTATCAGACATGCATGAAATCAGTGGGCGTGTCAGCTTCCTCCTGCTTCACTCTCACAAAAAGATTTTTATAATATACAATAAAAAATAATGACAAGTAACCTTCCCAACACTGTATGTTATATTCCACAACATAGCTGGAACAATCTGTAACCAAAGCAGTTTCCAGCTTTATACAGCGTGCAATCGTTCAGCTGCTTATCGTAATTTGTCACATCTGTAAACGGTAAATGTGATGAATGTCATGATTAATCTATGTGCCTATGGTATGTCAACAGGCAGAGAGTGTTTGCTACATGACGCACAGTACACACTGTATCAAATACAACCTTTATGACTCTGTGAGCAAAAAGAAATTAAAAAATGATAATTAATTCTTTAAATCTCAGCATGAAATGTCCGGATTTTAGTTTGTGAGATTGCTGTTTTAGTTTTTTTTATCTAATGTGAAATTATAAATGAACATTTCACATGGATTTAAATACAATGGAAATCCTACAGCTGGAAGCACATTCATTTTTCCATAAATCCTCAAATCTCCAGGTGTTTTAACGTAAGATTAAATGATGTAAACCTTTTATCAGCTTATTTGAAAACATTCAACTTTTCAAGAACCTGAAAATAAAATGTAAAATTGATTTCTCTGTCATAAACTTGTGTTCCCAGAAACCACATGAAGTGCACCAGCTGTCAGCTGTGGTTACACATTTATTGCACTGAAGAAAGACTTCAGTTGTTCTCCCCTTCGGACTCTGCATAACAAATCAAATAAGACTTTTTTTTGCTAAGTTCCTCTTTCATATGTGGAATACTACCAACTTTACTTGGTTACGGCATTCGATTTATCCACCAGCAGTTGAACTGCCGAGTTTATGATAGTGTTGAGTTCAGCTGTGGTGTGAAATTGAAGGTTTTGCATATAACCCTGTTAATTTGACTGTAATCAGCATGCACCTATATCAGATTTAAAGAAAAAATAACATGGGAGGATTTATTTTGTGTGTGTTTTTGTTTAAGATAGCACCTCCATGTGTAATACTACAGATCTTTTTATTCCCAATGCAAATTTTATTCTGCTAGTGCCACTATGTTTCCATCACAACAGACGCTCTGTTATATCACACAACAGTTTAACCTCAAAATTTTCATGACATGACATCAGTGTTTGTTATATATTCTTCCTGTTTCTATTGAAATGAACTAAAAGAAAGTTAATTAGAGATTTCCCCTTCAAACAGAACTGAAAGAAACAGCAGGTGGGATCTTTTATGAAAAGTTTGCATGAGCTCTGAACAAGTCACGGTGTCATTATTTTGCCTCAGGACAGACATTAGTATCAGGGACAATCCTGGCCTGCAGCCGTGTGCAAATTGTCTCCTGATCAGGGAGTATCTCTGCATGACGCACAACACTGTATATAGAGGTGTATAGTTTATCATATAGCTGCTCTCATTGTCAGCTGAAAATAAAATAAGACAGGTAACCGATCTTCATTATGAGTTGTGTTGTCACATGTTGGTTTTTAACATGGCGGTTTCGGCCCTTCTGTAACTATATGAGTACAAATTGTCATGGTATACTACCAGGCGGGGTTTGTTTTGAGCTCCAAAGTCGACCCAACTCCAAACATACACAAGACTGAGATCGGTTTACAGTGTTTATTTATGTACAGTGCTCCAAGCGTGATAACAACAACAACTGTACATATGGAAATGTGCCAGGACGGGAACTGGTGCGGGACAGGAACGGTCCTGGTTGTGAGAGGGAGAGAGACGTTAGTGACAGGTGGAGATACCAGCTGCGGTGTGCGGGGATCGTGCTCAATAAACTCACGGTGACGAGAAGCCGTGCTGTCGTGAGGAGGGATCCGTAGGTGCTGCCGCAGGGGGTGATGATCCAGGCTGTCCGAACGTTGGTTTAGTGCGTCCGGCTCCAGGGGCTGTCTGCACAGTCGATACTGTGACAGGGGTGACAGCAACGCGGTGACCGGTGAGGTGTGGATCCAGAGGGGACCAGAGACAGACAGGAAGCCAGGGAAAGATCCAGTTGCGTACACCGCAACTCGAGCGTGAGAACCGTGGAGAGTCAGTCCGGTAGAACGGTAGTGAGCTGTCCACGTCGAGGCGCCGGTAACTGGAGGAACGCTCCAGGACACGGGGCTGAGAGTAAGGGAGGAGAAGGCAGGTTAGTTACAACTAACAATTCAATCTTTCACTTAATATCTCTGGCCACTCTGTTACCACGGAAGTTAGTGGAACAAACTGGCGTCTGTCTCTGGTTCCTCCTCTGCTTAAGTACCCAGCTTTCCTGAGCTGGGTAATGATCCACACCTGAATCCTCTGATGAGCTGCTGCCACGCCCTGCAAAACAATTAGTGCAGACAACCAACCACCACACCCACCAGCAGCAGAGATCCTGACACAAATGTACCCAGTACAAATGAGTATTACTCTTATATCTGTAAGTCTTAGTGAAATGTCTTTGTTCTCTTTTTTTTTTTTGTCACTGAGCAGGTGGTAAACCTCTTGAATAATTTTTGCACTGACACTTTGAACTGCGCTCGCTCTTTTTAAATTAAAAAAGCACAAGGGCAAAGATTTTCCCCTCTGGCTTAATGATTTCCAGTCACTCGCTGATTGTCTTTGAAGGCTAAAAAAATCTGATTTATTTCAACATTTCATTGGATTGCTCAATGTGTGTCAAAGCATACGCTCAAAATTCTGTTTATAACATCAGTTTTATAATAAATTCCTGCTCCGATTATCATCTTTACACACGATCCATGCACAAATATTTAAACAAATTGGAACGTTTGCTCAATTAAATTAACGTTTTGTTCACTGACCTAAACAACTAACACGCCTCGTCCAGGAGTTTTTGTCGTACCAACAAAATCCCTGAAATAACTTAATACATGTAATAAATGTCCACTTTTCAGGGAAGGTGTTAAAATAATCACAACAGGCTGCTCCGTGCACAGAAAACATCAGATGTTTTAGTTTCACCTGCAGAAGACATGAAGCTTTAGTTTCCTCTTTCACTCCACCTGTAACAACAAATTCCTCTTTCTACAAGTTCATGGCTACAGTGCGGGTCTTGTTCATGTTAAATGGCTGCATTCATGTCTTGTTGGAAATTTCAGTTTCTTTTTTATAAATGTCCATTTTAGTCTTTTTTAAATTTTATTGTTTTGGTTTTCACAGTACATCAAAACGGTATCAGTTAGTTATGATAAATGTTGGTTGAATGTTTGTAACTTTTTCTCATAAAGAGTAGAACCACTAGTGACGGAACAGGGTCACACCAGGAACCAATCAGATTTTAGCAGGAGCCAGTGCCCCTCTGGTTCCACCCTTTGATCTGCCCGTGTGATGAAATAAACTTCACATCTTTATACCCACGAAATAATCTACGTGTCACTTCTCAAAATGTGTTTTGAATCCAGCAGTTGCTGATAAGAACCTTCTGTTCTTTCAAAAATAGACTTTGATTTTTTGACGTACTCCTTTCACAGACGTTCAGGACAAACTGTATATATGTGATAAATTCTTTGAATTGAGGCAGCATCTGTCAATCAGCGGGTGGAATTACGCAGTTCTAAAAAGAGAAACAGAAAACGTTACTCATAAAAAGCCGAGCAGATTTGTGACATTAATTTTGTGACGTGAATTTTTTTTTTCACGTCTTTATCTTTCCAAAAGATAAGGACGTGAAAAAAAAAATTATTACAAAGAGATGACTGACAAAATTATTAATATATTTAAAGCACACGGATGAAATTTCTATTGCTGCTCCATTATATGCTGTTTCACACAGATTTTCTCACCAAACTGTCTTTCAATTTGTTATTTTCTTGTCTTCATCACTATTAAGACTCTCAGCAGTCCACTGTTAGGTTTTCAGATCATATCAGCTGATTAAAGGGATTTTTATTGTCATTTTTTGGCAGGTTATCACTGAAGATGACTTCATTTGTTCCAAGGGTGCCGAACACGACAACTTCTCCAAACACAACTGCTGTCACCAAGTCCCAAGAACAAATCCTCATCCAGAGTAAGTTCCATTTGTGCTTTTCTCTTTTTGTCCTATTTAGTCAAACACAATAAATCACTAACGATGATGTTTGCTGTAGACACCATCGGATCTTAAATGTCTCCAGGAAAACAAAACAAACATAAAAAAAGAATACACTATGCGCCTCATAAAGAACAGTTTGTTGTGTCACAGTCTAATTTGTGCAGGAGTGGCAGAAGTGCATTTAGCAGAAAATATTTGCTGTGTTCTGTTTGCTTGCATGCGATGTTGTTGCTAAGTGACAGCTTTTTCCACGGAAACACAAAATTACTACAAGCAGAAGAAAGAATGTGAACAAAGTAAAAGATTTTACAGGTAGACACAGAAATGAAAACATTTCATTGTTCTCACGGCTTGTTCGTTCTCTGTCTGGACCTCAGGCTCCGGGGCCATGATCGCTCTCATTGTTGTCGGCATCATCATCATTCTCGCCCTTGTGCTCGTCATCCTGAAGACATACAACAGGTGAGGTGACATTCCTACATAATAAATATCCCGTGCTGGATAATGCGGATGCTATTTTTATCAACTTGAAGAAGGACTGCATGCCTGCTGCGGCTTCACAATATTTGATCCTCACTGCCACATTGCAGACATTCTTCTGTCTTCCAGATCTTTTTCTTTAGAATGATACAAAGCTAGTGTTAACTCTTTGTACAAATCATTCACATATGTCAATCATTTTAAATAGACTTTAGCTAAAAGACATTTTCATTGAATGTGGACAATTGTGGGATTCACATGTGACACATCCAACTTTCTATTAGATTTTTAGACTTGAGATTTATCTCAAGACTTACTGAAGGGTCTTCACTTCCAACCTCAACATCATTTACTTTATGTTTTTTTTTATTTGACTAATTCTCAAAGGTCAGAGTCATAGTATGGAGATGGATACCCCATATAAAACAAACCTTACATTAGATATAACAAAATGTTGGTATTTCCTTAAAAAAAAAAACAAAGATTATGTTCATAAAGTTATTAAAAAAATAAGCCACTCCAGCTGTATGTTAGGATTTTAATGTAATAATAATTAAAATGAGGTATAATCGTGCTATAGACTTTTGTAATCTGGTCATAGATTATTTTATAAGATTATGAAATAAATGACAATTAAATAAATTAAAGTTTACTGTATGAGATTCCTGCTTTGAGCTGGGAATTCCCTTCATGCGAAGTCAAACAAAAGAGTTTTGAGAAACTCTGAACAAAAAGAAAAATGTTCCACAAAGAGAGAAACAACTACAATAGGAAAAAAAAGACAATGATCACAAAGAGTGGCTATTATACCAAAAGGAAAACACATGAGAAACAAAACATTCAAACCCAGAAGTTGAAGCAACTGAAGCGCCTCCTCATGGCTGGTTCTTGTTCTTGTCCCCTCCGTGTAAACAAATGGGACATTGTCCTCATTAAAAATAAAATGCAAATGTTTATTTACAAAGTTCTTATGTTGCTGCTGTATTTTTATTTTGCTCATATGTTTAGGTAACAATGTATAAGAAACAGTTGTTGTCCATTTTTAGCATTATTATGTAAGCTAATTAAAACAACACATGTCATATTGTTTGTGTTGTCTAACAGGAAGACACGTACGTCCAGACTGTTAGGAAATGAAAGGGGCTCCAGACCTCGTACCAAACTGTCCCAGTCCACAGGTCAGAGCAGCTTGCCACTGAACGCTGTGGGAGTCAGCTCTGTGTCGGGCAGCATCACCAACTCCAACACAGCTTCAGACATCCCCTACCAGCTGCCCAGAGTGGAGCTCAGCAGCATGGAGGGAAATCACATCGAACAGTTCAGCACTATCAGCGACCACAGCGAATCAACTGTGGTCACCATACACGACGCACCCTCATCAGGAAACACATAACACACATGCACACATAGACTGTCATTTCCAGCAGACATTGACTGATGGTTATTTTTTTGTCCCTGACCACACACTGTGCTGACTGAAAATTGTGGATATATGTGATGTTGTTTCTGTCAAACTTTGTCACCTGCTGGTTGGATCACAAAAACATGCATCAAGAACAAAATGGCATCATGTAAAGGCCCAGTGGGGTGTGAATGGTAATGGAAGATGGCAAACAAAATGAACACAGAAGTATAATGGAATAGTTCTCAAATGTTTTTCCATCTTCACTCATAGTTTTTTTTCTCTGGTCACCCTTGATTATCTGCAATGTCAGTAATTTGGAGACAACTGGGCTATTTCTGTGTTATTTCTAATGATTTTTTTACCGTAGGTTTAAAAATTATTGTAACATTAGTATGGAAGTTAGAAATGAAGGAAACTTTAACATAAGACAGCTTATTTTGTAATGCACACCAGTATGACTGAGGAAATATGCTGCCTTGATAGATTTACTTATGACTTGTTTGGTTTAGTTTTGAAAATTACCATTTATTAAATCCAGTTTACTTTGAATAATCCTGTCTTTGTCTTCAATGTGCAAATTAGTGCCGCATGTGATGAATTTATAAAATATCACTACTTTTTTTGTAACTTAAACAAGTGAAGACAATTTGAAGGTATATTGATTAATATTAACCCCCTCTGATGTGAATCCTTGTTAATTTGACAAAAATGTTTGTGCACTTTATTTTCACTGCTCCTTGTTTTTTATTGTTTTGGGAATCCTTCTGAAAATAATGATATAGAATTAAAATGTCTTATTTTTATTTTGGGATCAAGTCTTTTTATTATGATTATTTTGTTGTTATTATAGTTGCAATTTAAACAGGAGAAAATGGTACGTTGTGATTCTGGAAGTGCACAAATGAGCGTGTGGTGAAACAGCGCTCTCTGTTGGTAGGAGCAGACAATGGCAGTGGAAAGCCCTAAAGCTGCATTCAAGAACAAAATAACTTGTTCGCTACAAATAAGTTCAATTCGGTGGAAAGTAGTTCGCTATAAAGTAGTCCATTCGTATTAAAATTTGTTGATTTTTGTACTTATATTATATAAATATATCATATACTTGAAGCAAATAATGGCTATGTTCGTTAAATCAAACATTAACTAACAACCAATATTGGAACTCCTGAATGTGACTTATAATGACGTTCTCGTTAACGTGATAATGGTGACCGTAGGTGAGTGGCGTCTTTTCCGAGTAACTTTTGTGTGCAATTATATTTGCTATTAAATGTTACTTTAAGGTTTGTGGTCGAATATATGTTTTTCTTTGTTTTAGTGTTAACTAAAAGCTAACGCAGCGCTAGCATAACAATAGCCGTGCTAAGGAAGTAGCTCTCATATTGCTGTTAGCTTTTTCTTTGCTTTTTGTCCACCTGCTGTTCAGTCTATGTAGAGAGTAATGAATGATTATTAGTGTTGTATGTGTTTGCAGTGGAGCTCTGCAGTCTGGTACTTGTTTCGGTGTTGTGGGGCTGCACCAACCCTTTTCTCAAGAAAGGTACAGAAGGAATAGAAAATGTAACAAAAAACAACAAAATCTCACAGCTGCTCTCCGAAATTAAGTTTCTTTTCCTAAACCTCAAGGTAAGTTTTGTTTTGTTTTGTTTTTATTTTTTCACTGTCAGTTTCACAATTCACAATGTGTGTTTGTTCTTTAAATTTGCTCATTTGTCCTTTGTGTTGCTGTTTAGTACTTGCTTCCTTTTATTCTAAACCAAAGTGGATCCTTGGTCTATTACTATACACTGTCCACCACAGGTAAGACACACACCTGAAAACTAATCAATATCTTATAGTATCACTGCCTAACAGGATATTCCTGATAAAACATAGTCCAAATAAGTCCTAAAGGAAGAAGAACCAAACCAGAAACAAATATAAAATCAGCACCAGATAACAACAAACAAAACTGGAAATACTGGATGTAAACAAACAAACAAAAACAACCAGAACATGAGTTAAATAATCTGAGTGATATACATAGTTTACCAATGTGACAGAAAAGAGACAAAACAAGAAAATAACTCAAAGGACCATATTCATTCATTTCATCCAGAGTTATCTCTTGCTGTTCCTGTGACCAACTCCCTCACCTTCCTCTGCACTCTGCTGACTGGGAAGTTACTGGGAGAAGAGTTCGGAGGCAAACGTGAGTCACTTCCATTCATTTGTGCCATTGCATCACCAGGATGAAGGATTGTATGTTTAACTAATGCGCTATCCTCCTTCTCTCTGCAGAGGCTGTGGTGGGTATGTTCCTCACCATGACGGGCATCACTCTCTGCATCATTAGCTCCATCAGTGACAGAGACACTCAGAGACAGAACACGACCCACCTTGAGCTCTAATGGAAATTAAGATTAAAGAAAATCTTTTGTTTTGTTTTCCTCAGCTGGGAAGTGAAGGAAAAAACACCAAAGCAGCAGCTGGAGGGGGCAGTTCAGTTTGGTAGAAACTCTTCAGAACGTGTCTAACTAGAGCTTCAAAATGTCTGTGGAGGAACAAGATGTTGAAGGGGAAGGTGGGTTCATGTAGGGTTCAGTCCAGAGCTAGACTAGATTTATGGTGCACACAAAGAAATTTGTGGTTGTTTGCCTTTTAAATGCTCTCTGTGAGAGTGGAATTTGCAAAGATGCCATAGATACACTAAAAAATGTCTTTGAAACGGATCAGTTTAACCAAATTGTTCTGTAGTTTATTTATTTTGTAGCCTTGTAAATAAAATAAAAAACAGGACACATGCATTTAAACTGTTTTTGCACATTTTAAACCTGTTTTTAACTCCATTATTTTCTCATTCCTCCTCGTTTATTTTCTTTGCTACCTTGTGTACAAATCATCTTATTTGTTCCACTGTGGTTTTATGGGAAAAGACTTGAACAAAGTCACGTCACTGTACATGCTGTCATATATATTTTACTGTCACAGTCTTTCATTAAAATCAGACACCAAATATTTCTGTTTTTGCCTTTGTTTTCATAATAAACTATTGAAAGAACAACTTTTCATCTGTTATCTTCTATGTTAAGTGTTTGATCTAAACCTCACAGGTCTAAAATGTTTCTAAAATACACTGTTAAATGTATGTAAATGGAATAAATTGCAGCATCAGAAAAAAAAAACTTAATGAGTATTAACTTAATGTCTTTACCATCCCTTCCATTTCTGATTTGCAATTTCCAATAAAAGAAGTTACTGCATTTAGGAAGCAGTAAACAGTCGTGATGACGTTAGGATGCTGTGACACCTTCCTGATGATGGTTCTGTCCTGCTCTGACGGACGAGGCCTCCTGCATGCTTCCCTGTATGGTGATTAATAAATCCATAGACAAACAGGTGAAATCCTGAAGATGATTTACCTCATTTATGGTGATATAGATAAAAACAAGCACAAGATCAGAAAACTCACCTGTTCCTCACTGATCTTTCCCTCAGAGAACGACGATGAAGACGTCGGCTTCAGCTCGGCCTCCTTTGGAAAAAAACAAACTCAGACTCCCGATACTTTTCTGACCACATGTCCTGCAGGTTGATTGTGTGTATGTTTACCAGTATGTCAGCTGTAGAATCTTCCTGTTTGGATGTTGATGCCTTCAATTGGTAAAAACAAATATATATATATATAAAACAGGTGAAACACAAATATCAGGGTGGTCTAATGTTGACGCCCACTCATAAACTCCACCTGCTTTCCACTGTAGAGCTGTTGATGTTTGTTTTGCTGCTGCCTCTTCAGAGTTTCTCCTTGTCTCTAGAGGAAAACAGTTATGGTTGTATATTAATCACTTAACTAGACTGGTATGTAAAGGCAACCAATAATTCCTGTTTGTTTGAGTAACTGAGTAACTGTTCTGTTCAGTCTGCAGAAAATAAAAGCTGCGTACCTGCTGATGTTCGTGCAGAACTTCTTCATCCTCCACCGTTTCTGCAACTCTCTTTGCACAGAGAATAAAATTCTTCTTTATCCAAACTCATAGCATATATTTATAACTTCAAGGTGATATTTTGCTGTTATCAAATTGATTAAAGACAAAAAAGGAGCGAACCTGATCAACAGGGAGCTCTGTAACTGTATTCTCATCTTCCTGCACCTCCTTGGCACCTTGTACCTCCTCTCTTCTTGTTCTTGCTGCCCCTCCAAATAAACTTGATTTGCCTGTCATGTACAAAAATCCAATTCTTCACTCTTATCTCAAACATTTTTATTGACATTAAATGTTGAATTGTTTTAATATGCATAATCAAAAGATGTTAAAATAACATAAAACTGATATTTTGAGGATCCTAACCGAACCCATCAGTGAGCGGTGGTCTTGTTTGTGTTCTGTTCTTGCAAATTTTGACCGGCCTGCCAAAGAATACGGAGGCATCCTGTGCTCCGTCTCTCCTGCTCGTCTGCTGTGAGGCTTGCAGAGCTGCTGCTTCATCTCCTGTGGACTTCACCCTGCGACCATCTGACTGAAAATCATTGCTCACAACTGAATATACATCTTCATCGGAGTGTAGAGAATCCTGAGTGAGTCACTACACTTTAAATAAACGTAAAAGTGGTATTTTATTTCTTTTTACCTCCAGGGAGTTAAGAAGGGCTGAGTCACTGTACTGTTCCTCTGGACCACTTCCTGTTTTCCTGTTCTAAAAGACAAACAAAACAGAAAAAAAAAAAAAATATATATATTTTTTTTGTTTTTCACTGTTTTGTATTCCGAAAGTTCACATGCAGTGAATAACATGCAGGGCATGTTTAAAAGCTAAAAAGTGGATTAATGACTGAATAATTAGAGTGGAACATCTACCTCAGCTCTTCTCAGCAGTCTCCTCCTTTCAGGATAATGTCTAGAAAATAAACAAGACATTTAATTTATGTTTCTGTGGCTCCAAAATCATTGTTTAAATGTAGGTTTAAATGCATGTAAATGCACATCTTTACACACACCGGGAGGACATTGATTGGCAGTACCTCTCTGTAGCTTTTGAAACCAACAGCTCCACATATGGAAGTTTCTTGAACCTTTCAGTTCCCACAGCAACATAGCAGCGGCCTGTTTCCAGCTCCCCGGCTGAGGACACAGTGAGTCCTTCCAAAGAGTACAGTCTGAATGGAAAGATTCCCCATTGCCTTTATCTGTATGTGTGTGCGTGATGTATTCTGCAGAGACCGTGCAAGTCGGACAATATCCCTGACCTGCGCACTGCTCCGGTCCGCAGGCTGACCTTTTCTGTGATCAGACTCAGGATCTGCTCCAGGTCCTGTTGCATGCTCCTGGGGATGATGAACCGGAATGGTGGACTCAGGAGATCTCCGTTACGGAAAACACTGGACAGAGACGTCAGAGGAGACGTTTAAATAAGCTCAGATGCTTCAGTTTATTTATTCTTTCCTGGCATGCTAGTCCAAAATTGCAGGGATAATTGTGTGTGTCTGTGTGTGTATACACACTGGATAATGCAAGGTACAGGGATAAACTTCCTCCACTTGGCTGAAACATTTGGCCTCTGGATGATTTTTGCCTGCTGGGAAATTTAGACAAACAAATGCAGTGCATCAGTCTTTTTAATTTATTATTAATATTTAAAGATCCTTTGTTGGACTTACATCACAACAATTCTGCACATCAATTACACACACACACATCTGTTCCTGCAAACTCATTTATCCAAAATGTGCAATGCTGGTTAACTATCCTGCTCCTATAAGCTGGAGGGCTGCAGCCATGGAAACTAACATCACTTAGAGAGCCTTTAGATGAAACGCTCACTTGCTGTGTCTGATCTGAGGCATCTGCTTAAAGCTCCTTAATATGTTGTTCAATATTAATGCAATCAGAAACCGATATCTGTGGCTGGACAGAATCAGTCATGTCAGAACAAATCAGTTTTTCTGTGAGGTTGCACACGTTTAAATGAATCTATGGTGAGCGTGAGCAGAGACAGAAGCTGTGAATTTAGGCATTGTTAAGCTTGCCAGGACATGTGCATGGCCCTGATGGAGTTGTGTGGAAACTTTGTTTCACTCGTGGGATTAAAAACACACACATGCAGACTCCCTTTCTGCACTGCTCCACAGCAACCACAACTCAGGTATGCAAGGCTTTAAAACCCAAAGACTCTGGCTTAAAAAGAAAAAGTGGCACAGATTCAAGTCACACACATTTACGGTTCAGGGTTTTATGTTTCTTTTTTTTTAAGGCTGATGACTTAAGACTGTTTGATGGAGCTCATTAAAAAAATGTCTCCTAATTTTTCTGCCATTTTCATAACAACCGGTGGTATCAGTGGGACAGTGAGCGCAACACAGTGACCCTTCTACACTGACAAACAAATATTAATTTATCTGAGTGGAAAAATACTTCTTATTTATACACTTGATTTGGTGTTCAGGCAGATCACAGAACAGCTTGATGGTGCATTTCTCTCAGCAGGGTGAGATGAAAGATGGATCATGTTACTGGACAAATTAGAAATCAAAATAACCTACCTGCGTTTCGTTACGAGCACCAGGCAGCTTCTTTGCTCCTGCATTTAGGTAGCTGCATATGAAGACAGCAGATGTTAAATAAAATTGGTGACACAAAACCTGTAATCAACGAAATAAAAGTTTCTGTTCTCACTCCAGTTTCTTGAACCTCTCAAAGCCAGCAGCTACATACTGAGCTCCTGTCTTAAGATCCTGGAGGTCGGTGACCCTGTGACCCTGCCTGGGGGTGTACAGCGTCCTGACGGCAAGTGGAGCCCCGATGTTTTTGGTCACTTCATTCAGAAATGCCTCCATGGTTGCCACCTGACGCTGATTGACCACAAACCTACGCCCACTGTAGAAAGGGTCTCCATTCCTGTACACCACCACACTTTTCACTGGAGGCAGGTGAGCTGTAACTGCAGGGCTGGAAGCCATCTCTGTTAAAAACAGTGTAATAAAGTACAAACACACACACTCGTTATTAAACTGTATCAAACATAGACCAAGTTCTTGACGTCTTACTTGTTCCACAATGACACATCCATTTAATAATAAATCTAGCAATGCAGACGCTGTTCAGTCAAACTTACAGGATGATGAGATGGAGAAAATTCAGGAAAAATCTGCGGAAACTCACACCATTAATGCCCCCTCGCACAGACACTACTACTTTGACAGCGGTGAGTATTTTTTGGTTGCTATGGCAGCAGGGCCAGCAATGACTGGCTTTGTGGGCCAAACCATCGGCAGAAACCACAACAAAAGAGACTGACAGAGGAGGGGAAAATGGGTGGGTCTCTGGGTTGTAAGCTGAACCAATAAGATAACCTCTGCACCCTACTTCCTGAACTCTGAACTAAATTTATAGTAAATCCTGAACACTAAAACGACCAGTACTGCTGTATTATTTAAACACCCTGCAGGTTTTCACAGTTTTATTAGCAACATGTGGTTTGATCCTTGAATGCTCCTCTCTCCTGTGGGTGAACACAGAAACTCAGACAAAATTAAGACACTATCGTGTGAACATTTGCAAAGCTTCCAGTGTAATGAGTAGCTGCTTTTTCTCCATCATCCAGATGGGAAATCTGATCTCCTGAGACACAAACGTGTTTGGAAATGAAATCAACTCTAATCTCTTCTGATTGAACCATTTTCCTGCACAGCTGTTTTCTACTACTCAGAAAAATCAGAACTTTGCAAAAGGTAATGCAAAGAACAAGATGCACAAAAATACTCTTTATTTATTTTTACATCACAAAAAAAAAAAAAAAAAACACATAAAATGTACAATTTACAATCAGCAACAATTTGACAGCTTTATTATAAGTTCTCGCATCCTACAGGGATGCTACTGGACTGAGTTCACGTGACAGTCCCACTCTCTGAAGTCCAGGTCACATGACTTCAGCCATCAGGACGCACTCAGTCTGTTTTTCAGAGACAGGTACTGTCAAGAAAAGCAAAAAAGAAAAATCTCAATTTAAACTGAATATTTTGGTGAAAAGGTTCCTGCAGACAAGTATGTAATCAATAAGTAATTCATTAATTTAATTAATTAAAAAGGTTAAAGTTGACTAAATGCAAAAAAGCGCCCCATTTGGATGATTCCTGCACCTTCTTCCTGCTGTCAATGGCCTGCTGAATCCAAACCAGCTCCATGGTCAGTGTGTTTCTATGCATACGCAGATCTTCCGGGGTACGAGGCACATTCTGAGCCAAGCAGTACCGACTGGCACCTGAACAAAGATTCATACAGTCAAAATAACTCATAAACCCTCCTCTCATAATATTTAAATTAATACCTTCTGCAACAACAAGAGAAAATTGATGTGTGTTTGAGGACCAAACAAATAAACTATGATTCATAAAAACATGAAAGTCAAAATTACAATCTGAATGTATCTTGGAAAACACAAGGTTATTTTCATGACTTCTAGAAGATATTGTGAATATAGCTGCAGTATTGCAGCTGTTACAACTGACCTTTGCTTCACTCAATAAAAATCGAATTCAATAATAATTTATTAATCCTAAAGAGGAAATTCGACACATGAACTCTCATTTTCAGGCTTCTTTCGACAGTCATTAGAGATGGTTAGAGTAAATTATAAATGAATTATAAGTAAAATTATATTTTTTACAAATAAAATAAAAATGATAATTTGAAATATACAATAAAATAAAAGTAAAACAAGAACATAATTAAAATATAGTATGTGCTAACAACACAGCTTGGTGAGCCCTTATATACATAATCAACCTATATTTACAGAGATTTTATATATTGTTTCTCACAACAGACGTTATACTTTGGTTAATAAAAGTGAGATGATTTGGAGTTTAGAGAATTTCTCTTTCTGATATATGATGATGATGTAACTGAGTTTATGTAAGGTTTTGACCTTTCTGACTGAACCCATTCATGTGTAGCTGCTCACTGCTCCAGAAGGTGGATGACGACCTTGTGCTTTCCATCACTCCCTCATCTGTGGTGACTTTCTGCTCCTTTTCAGCCCTTCTGATTCTCCGGAAAAGGATCTGTGAATCATCTCTTTCTGCTTCATTCTGCTCCAACAAGACGCGATCTGCTGCTTCTGATGGAGAGGTTGAGCTCAGAGGAGAACTGTCATCTAGTTTTGGTTCTGAAGGCTTGACAGGAGCTGTGTTCTGAAGACACACAGAGCAGAAGTGGGAAAATATTTTCAAATCTTCGCACCAACAAATGCAGCTCTGACTCACGGTGTCTGTGAAGCGGGGAGTGGAAACGATCGTTCCTGTCCATGTTAAATGCGTCAGCCTCCCATCCACTTCCTGCACAATCTCCTCAAAGTCCTTTCGCGCACGTCGAAGCTCACTTTTTACGAGGTATCCGCGTGCACGTGCCTGGTGAGGAGACAGGTAACTATAGTAACGAGAGAGGTTGTGTTGACATCAGCGCTAACGACTAGCAGCTGCTACAGACTAAAAGCTAAACAACAAGGCTTTTACAAACAAATTCAGGGAATTACATTGAATTCCCTGCTTCGATAAGACGATGGTAAGCGATTGTTACCTGAAAGTTTGTGATTATCGCCTCCCACTTGCTTCTTTCCATCGCTACATGGCAGAGGTTTTACAGAGAGCGGGAGCGGAAATCAAACTTGTAATCAATTTCCGGTATTTGACCTAAAAAATAAAACTTTAAAAATGTTAAATATATATTATTACGATTTAGTTCATTAATATATGATTATATTTATCTATAGGTAGATAGTTATTATAAATTATAAAAATAATTTGTCTGCATACGGATGACTAAAGTTGTTTTTAACAACACTGTGTTATATTTTGGAAAACACGATTGCGGAAGTGACTTAGTGTTTGGGTTCCGTTTGCAAAGGTAATGATCGTCACATGGCACTTTCTAATGTTTTGAGCCACCGCTTACGAAAATGAGTGGTTCAAATCAAAGGACGTTATTCCAGACTTGGGGTACTTGTATGTCCCAAAATAAGACTGTTCAACCCGCCAATGGAGGTAAAAAGACCGCTAAAGCGCGCAGGACAACCTCAAGTAGCACAACTCAGGTAGCTAAATCACATACTCCTTCAAACTCTCCGTGGGCAGTTATCGGTCAAGGATCCACACATGCATCAGATAAACCATCTAAGACAAACTCAACACCTGCAGATGAAGAGGAGGACGATGACCTGATGGTGGTTGCTGTTTATGAAGCTGAAAAGAGTCTGGAACTTGAAAGCGCTAACTGTTTTCAAGATGACAATCATGTGATATCAGAAAGCACAGCTCTCTCTCCTACCCCATCATGTGGGAGAATATATGCAGACTTTCCTGGCTTTGACAGCTCCTCAGCTAAGGTATGGATCTATCCCACAAACTACCCCATCAGGGAGTACCAGCTGAAGATATCAGAAGCAGCTCTGTTTCAAAACACACTTGTATGTCTTCCTACTGGGCTTGGAAAAACCTTTATAGCCTCAGTGGTTATGTACAATTTTTACCGCTGGTATCCTTCAGGAAAAATTGTGTTCATGGCTCCCACCAAACCTCTAGTGGCCCAGCAGATTGAGGCCTGTTATAAAGTGATGGGAATCCCTCAGGCACACATGGCTGAGCTGACAGGTAACAAACTCATGGAACAAACATCACTGCACTTAAACTCTCTCTTCTAGGTGTCGCTGACAGTTGTGCCTCTGTTTTTTTCTTTTCTAGGCAGCATAGCAGCAAAACAGAGACAAGAGGTGTGGAGGACAAAGCAGGTCTTTTTCCTCACCCCTCAGGTCATGGTGAACGATCTGTCCAGAGACACCTGCCCAGCCAAGCAGGTCAAGTGTGTGGTGATCGATGAGGCTCATAAGGCATTGGGCAACCATGCCTACTGCCAGGTAAACACAAACTGTATTTGTTTATACCCTGTTATAGGATACATGTGTCGCACAGATGTACAATTAAAATTGTTGTTTGCTTAGAAATAACTGTTAAGTGGATCTTTTACGCAGGTGATCAGACTTCTCTGCAGCCAGAGTCTGCAGTTCCGAGTCCTGGCTCTTAGTGCCACTCCAGGAGGAGACACAAAGGTAAGAAGAATAGGTTTCTGTCCTGATTAAGGTGTTTTCAACATGAACTGTCCCTGTTGTTGTCCTCTAACTTCTCCACCATCACGTCATCTCTGCAGTCGGTGCAGTCTGTGATCTCTAATTTGCTCATCTCCCACATCGAGCTGCGTTCAGAGGAGAGCCCAGACATCCAGGCTCACTCCCACCAGCGCAGTGTGGAGAAAGTGGTGGTTCCTCTGGGTGAGGTTCTTTCAGCTCACCAGACTAACTACCTGCAGGTAGGAAACATGCATTCGTCTCCCCCAACAGGTCAGGCTTCCTGCCCACTTCCTGAATCGATTCAGTGATCTTTCAAATTTTTTTAACATCTAATTAGATTTTTTTTTTAAATGAAATTAGCATTTGATACTTCAGTTTGAAAATCTAATTTATATGGACACATAAAGAAATCAAAGGATGGAGCATAATGAGTTAAAAGCTTTAACATTGTCTGAAAAAAGGCAGTTCTAATCATATTCTGTTTTCTTTTCAAAAATTAAATTTTCTTAACCTTTTTACAGTTTGTCACAAAATTATTTAAAAAAAACAACCATATACAATGAAAACTTTGTATTTATATTCTTTTAGATAAGGACCATTTGAATAAGAATAATTGAATTAGGCTCAAGAGCAGAACGTTTGTTTTATACTTACACTTTTATCATATGTATTTATTCTCTCACTGGGAATCATTCTTTTTCTTTTAAAAAAGGTCTGTAACTTTGCTGCCACCTTGTGGACATTGTTGCTCTCCTTTATAAAAACCTCTCAGCTGATTTTGTTTCTTCAGCATCACATGTATTTCTTCTGGCCCTGTGCTTCTTTCTGGGTCAGTAAGTTTTAAAATGATTGATTTGTCTTGAAAGCACCATCCTGTTACACTCTGGTCAAGCTTTTAGTGACGGTAGACTGAGTCGTTAAGGATTTTTATTGAAGCCTACCTGCTGTCTCGTCTCGTGTGTGCCCACGTAGATGCTTCTGTAAAAATTAATTTTAAAGTTTACTGCATTCCACCTTTGAGATCCTTTTATGTCTGATCATTTTTCATTAACTTCGGCAGTGCAGCACCACCTGACTGCAGGTTGTAGCCTGCTTGTTAACCAATTATTTTTCTGCCAAAAAATGAGGTTACACTGTAATCAGCTGTGAAATAAGCTTTACTGCTGTCATGCTCGTCGAATTTAATAACTGTTGAGCAAATCAAGAAAATGAAGCAGTCATGCAGACGGGTGTTTTGCAAAGTTGGCTTCTTTCCCTCCTTTAGGTATTGGTCCATTCTGATCCCGTTGCCCTTGAAGTAGCCACCTCCTTTATGTGGCTCTGATTGAACACGGGTGGGGACAGTGTGTATTGTCAGGAAATATCTAGGTCACTGTTTTCAAGCTGGTGTGGATTTATTTGTCATGAAGTTTACACTGTTTTAAACACCCCAGGTATAAATTACTAGTGAAATTTAAGATTTAAGGTTTGTTTCATGCATGAAAATTCTTCATGACTAGTCAAACACAAATATAAGATTTTCACTATAGCTGCTTTTAAATGTTTTACACAAGTTGCTGTTAGAATATTACCTGCACGCCTTCCTCTCAGTTCCAAAGATTAAAACCAAGAATGCCTTTTTGCAGCGTTAAGGTGTCTGTCTGGCTACTTTTGATCCAGTAAATAACAGGAATTTTTTGGAAGTCTGCTGTAGTCTGTAATCTCTGCTGTAGTTATTTGTTGATACGAGCTGATACTCATTTTGTCTGTACTGTATATCATTTTAAATATAAAGACACTTATTGCTGTTTACTTGTTGCTGAGATAAATACCTTTTAATAATTTGTCAAAAGCTATATCGAGCCAGCGTGTTCTGCAGAAAACCCAAGTTTATTTAATAATAATCGATCGCTTCAAGCTACGGGAGACCAACATATTTTATTGAACAAAGAAAACCACAGTAGTGCTCATACATTGCACTTTCACAATACGCCACACTGTCGCAAAATACTAAAAAACAACAACAAAAAAAAACAGTTTAAACAGGAAAACAATATAATAAGAAGAATTATTGTAAAGGAGAAAAACAAAAACTACATGTACATTGGCTTTAAGATGCAAGAGATACTCAAATCATTGCTACTGTGATTCTGTTCAAAATAAACTCTTTGGATTCGGAGAATTCAATGTAACCCCCCCCCAACCCAAAATACTCAAAGCTGCTAATTTTTTTTTTAAGAATTACATAAAATTTGACATTTCTTTCCCCTCAAGTTAGAATTTAAAGTTCATTCAACAGCAGTCGTATTTTCTAAACACCCGTTAGAGTAAAGTGTCATCACACGGTGATGATCTAACGACTCCACTTCCAGTTTAATTCAAGGGACATCTCAGCAGTAAATATTCATATCCAGAGCAGAAAACATTCCTACAAAACAGTTAAATCTGCATTTTTAATGAAACTAAAATACAACCTAACCTTTTCTCTAAAGGACTACAATCACAGTATATTTTCTCTGTGCACGTTTTATTTTTGTGTCTCTACTTAGCAGCAGTAGTGTTTGTAGTGAAGGCTTACTGACACAGAGTGACAAATATAAAGAACCTGATTGAAGAAACACTGACAAATACTTCCGTTTGTGTGTAAACACATACTGAAGCATGAGGAATGCATTACATGGTGTTACTAACTCCAGAGAAAAGAATCTGCTTGTTTTGATTGTCTTTTAGCAGTGGGACCTGTTTTTAGCATTTGGTTTGTAGAAGTTTGACGCCCTGCAGATTTACATTCTTTAACAAATATTTAGTTTTTATCATTAGTATCGCCATTTGTGTTGAGTTTAAACTGGTTTAAGAGCCACTGGTTGTGGTCTGAATGATAGATCTCCTTCCTGCGTTTCTAACCCACAGCACCTGAATGCAACACTAGACTTGTGGTCCAGAAACTGGCTTGTTGATTATTGGTTATCGCATAAATATTGCACTTACTGTTGAAACAAAATATGCCTCCTATAAACATGAGCTGTAATTAAGAGTCCAACAAAGAAAGAATGAACTGACAGAATGATGGTGACACTAACATGCGTCCCAGTTTTCTTGTGAATCGACAGACTGTTGCACGTTTCTGACACCAATCAGTGGTCAGAATGTTCACAGAGCACTCACAGTTTAAACTATTATCATTTTCAATCAGAGTGTGGGAATTAGGAACGATCTGGGACTGTCTTAAAGCAGGAGGTGAATGCAGAGCTTCACGTTAGCATCTGGATTGTGTTCATGTGATGGAGGATACTACGGTTCTCTTTCTTGTGAGTGAAATGAAGATGAATTAAAGTGATCAAAAAAGATACAGACATTAAATTAGGTCCTATAATTTTCTTTCTTTTTTTATCTAAGCTTGTGGGCTCTGGAGAGAGCTAGGCTGGTGGTCATTACAAGTTAGGATGACTAAAGTTGATGATGATGCACCTGAGGCTGTAGCTGAGCTAGCTGGGGCAGTGTAAAGAGAGTTTGAGGTTAAAGGGTCAGAGGTCGCATGCTGCTGTCCCATCAGCGTCGCTCCAGGACCCAGATCTCATTCTGACGGTTGCTGTGAGCTGGGTTGGTGTAGCCGGCCACGATGAACGAGTCGTTGACACACACACCTGGAGAGCCCAGCAGCTCAGCCAGGGTGTTGATCTGATTAATGATGGTCACTTCATTGGTTGGACCGGTGAAGGCCCTGACACATGGACCAAACATGCCAAAATGATTACATCAGTTTGTCACCAATTAACACACTTGGAGTTGAGTTTATTTGAATTCTCCACTCACCGTGTGTACACAGTTGCAGCAGGCCAGACCTCTAAGATAATCTCGTTATCATAAGGCTGTGGGGGCTGGGCCTGATGCTCAACAGGAAGGTAGTACGCCACAGTGACATCCTGGGAGATCACCGTATGATTCTCATTGGTTCGCACGACTGTCACGATGGGCAACGTCATGCCAAGGTAGTCTCCTATATCAAAACATAGCAGCAAATGAAACAAGAAACTTAATATGACTGAAAGTCAGACGCTCTGCTGCGTTGGGACTCACCTAAGGAGTTCTGCTGACAGATGTATCTCATTATCTTCATGAAGCCATAGCAGATGCTCTGCTCGTAGGTGTCCTCGTGCATCGTTATACAAGCCCAGTGGCCCTTTTCATAGTGGCGTTTCTCGAACAGCACCTCTCCACACTGAAAAGAAAAAACACAAGGATGTAACAGAAAACAAACGTGAAGGCAGAAATTATTTAACAAGCCAGAACTTGAACAAAAAGCACTTTTTAAACAGCAAATATGTGAACGATGTAGTTTACAGATGCATCAGTACATGCATAATTCAGAAAGTCTGTTACAGGAAAGCAACACTGCAACTTTACAAGACAACTAAAAAACTGCACCAAGACCAAGGCAGCCATGATTGGCCTTGTGTTTAACTGGAGTCTCCAGCCAAGTTTTAATGAACTAATTAAGCCAAGTTAAACCAATTAACCCTCTTTATTTATACTCTTCCCTAAGGAGTTTAAAGAGCTTGAGTGACACGATCGTCTTGCCAGAAATAAGTAGCTGACCCATCCACTCAGAATCTGTGGATTGACAGTCACGTGATGCATCTTCTTTTCTTAATGTCAAGGAGCCTGATAGATTTTTGTTTTATTTGTAAATCAGCTGAATAAAATGCAACCGGTACGTACGTATAGAACTCAGCAGTGTCTTCAAACATCTGCACAAGTATGAGTACAGACATAATTCGAGACAGACTTTTAATTAATCTGAATCTTGTCCAGTTTGTTTGAAACTGTTAATCTCTGCTTTAGATTTGTTAAGTTTAGTACCAAACATTAGCTACGAAACTTTCAGCTTGGACTGTACTGTGGTAAACGTCTCATTTGGACAGTTTAATGTAAGCTCTACTTTGTTGGGTAAACAGAGGATTTTGTCTGCTCGCTCCAATAACTCGAGCATCATGAAAAGCCCAAAATATGCAGTTCAAGTTTTAACACAGACTCGTTCTCCTTTAAACTGGGTCAATAATTTGATACGTGTACAGTATGAATGCATACAGAAAAAAGAAACAGTAAAGTCAGCAGTTAAAAGAAGTTCAATACCTTTTCTTTTCGCATGAGGAGCGTAAAAGGAACCTGTTCTCTCTGACTGCGTCCGTAGTTGTTGCTGCTGAGCTGTTGGATGGGTTCAGCCATATCTGTCAAACAGTAATAACGTGTTAGTTGTGGATTGAACATTTTTCTTCTAAATAATAATAATAATGATACATGAGATATTGAAAACCCCATATTTTGAATGATAAGGTTTGCCAGCGTACAAGAGGGCAAAGTAAAGGAGAGTAAACTCGCTTTTGGCCATTCGGCGACACGCTTTGTTTTTTTCCAGAAGCAAGTTCTCTCAATTCTCCACAAACACTATTTAACATACTGTAATCACGCTTTTATCTGCGTGACATGACATCTATGGTTATATTTTGAGCAGGAAGCTCCCAGTTGGGCAGCGTAGCGTGTGGCAGAGAATAATGCTGATAAAAACTGACAGAGAAAACAGCCTACAGCTGCCCAGGGCCTCATACAGGCTGGTATCACAGAGTCTGCAGCACTGGCCAGCATTTCAGAAACAACAGGACAGATTTTTACTACTAATACTTGTAAATAATTTCTCTGTGAATCTATAATTGGGACACAATCAACTCGTATCCAGCCCTGGATTCAAATGAATCATGCCTCATTCAGTAGCTGAGCACTCAGACTCTATCTAATCACATTCTGTCAGTCGATGACACGGAGGACAACTGGGTCAAAAGGGATCTGATGTATTTAGGTGATCAATCATTCAACAAACAAAGCTGTTTTTGTGAGGAAACCAGGGAGGGTGGACATTTTAGCAAATACGGTCTTCTGATCTTATTCGTACATTATCGTTATCTACAAATATGTGCACGTACTGTATCCACACACGGGTATGGTTATCAGTTTCTTTAGTAGGATCTCAAATGCTGATTAGTGGTGATGTAACCAATCAGCGACCCATTATTTTGGTACCTTTGTGTTTTAATTTAATCAGTGGCTGTTTTCACAGCTGATCAAACCTCATCATGCTCTTTTTTTCTGTCTGAAATGAAAACTAATTAATGATTTTTGTTTAAAATGATACTTTTTATGAGAATTGCTTATTGCTTTGTAATTCATCTAACGCCTTCAGAAAAGAACAGGGAAAGATTTATTACATTAGTAACCTAAAATAGAGAGTTAGCAGCTGTACACAGAGACAAGATGTCATTGCTGCTGTATCAGATTTCTGTTACTGAAGGAACAACGTTGCTTGATGTTTAGTTCTGGTTTATTTGCTTATACATACATTTTTGGGTGTGTTCTTTCACGTCAGGCTGGGAACAATTTCTGTTCATTTATCAGAAGATGGAATAAAAAAAACAAACTCTGTGTCTCTTTGGCCCGGGCCCTTGAAACAATACATTCCCTCTTGTTTACATACTGGAAGTCCTTCACGCATCTACATCAGTTCATAATATTTTATCCACTGTCCTCCTTTTACCCTTCAGTGGCTCATTGTGAATATTTATTGGAAATGATATCTGTGTCTCCAGAATATAAATTACTGACTGTGCAGGTCTTGAACAGGATCGGCAGGATGCAGCGTTAGTCAAAACATCAAAAGTTGTTTAAATACCAGCGTTAACAATCTCCTGCTATGAATACTCGCTGCATTTTCTAGCAGGGTGAATAAAATCTGCTGTTTGACGCAAACATTTCAGTTCTTGTGTGCAGATACTTTGGAGACTGTCCAGGAAACATGGAGGTCACAGCGCAAGTGTGAAAGGGAATTATGACAAACAGAGCCTCCCGTCTAACTCCGCTCCATGTGACTCCATCCCAATTAGAGCAAAGGAGTTTACTGTGGCTTTGGCCTGTGTCCTCTGCCACAGTTTGTAGTTAGGCCACAAGCTCAGTACTGGCACAGGCAAGCAGGCTAATCCCCTCTGAGACTGAAAGCACCAGCAAGTGATTTTGTTTTCTCCAATTAATGGTGATGGTCTGAGGCCAGAAAGAGATGGATGTTAGTCATCATTACTGGTTCCCAGTGGGCTCCCTCAGTTCTGTTAAATACATGTTAAACTAGACGAGCTTCAGATCTCCAGAAATCCAATGAAATTGTAAAATGACATCCAAAAACATTATTTACTTTGTAAATTGTTCTAAGAAATAAATGTTTGTAAAATAATAAAATAGCATGATGAGTCGCAAACTTGCTGCAATACAAATAGTGGAAAAACCGTTATTGTGCAGTGCAATGACACAGTGGTGCAGGAAACAAACAAAACCTCAAGTTGCTTTTCTACACAAACATTTACTCTAACTCTTTACTCTTCAATGTTTTTATAGCGACATACAGTAAACTTTGTTTTCTGCAGTATGCAAACTGTTTTAAAACTGAAGCATGAATTAAAATGTTGATAGTCTCGATTCTGTCAATGGCTGCATTGTTTAGGTCTGTGTCTCTAATCTGTGATTAGCAGTTCTAGAGTCCAAGACTATTGTGTTTTATCTCCTTGCAAGCACAATGTCCGGCTCTTATTTTATTATTTATAAATAATAATTGTTATTCCTTTTGCGCACATAAATAAACAGACACAGAGTTGCACGGATCACCAGCTCTGTCACAAGGGTTAATGTGGAAAACAACACTTTATCTGTCATCTAGGGAAGTCATTTATAAACAAAGGGAATTTTTCTTGTTGCGTGTCATTTTGCACACTGTAATCTTCTAGAACTGTATGAAAGGTTTGATTTTATTAAGACAAAAATCCCAACTGCTTCTGTGCATATGTGGCTCATCAGTATGTGCCTTTAATCAACTTAATCTTTATGTTTTCTATGATATAATTCAGAAAATTGTACAATTTGGGCAAAAATGTGTGTAGTACATTTGATTTTTTTCACATTATTCTATCAGCTGATCGAGTTAAGTCCAATGTAATTATTTTTAGTAGTATCTTGAAGTGGATGTTATGTTTGTTTAGTGATTTTGTGCAATTTTCCATTTGATTCCTAAGCAAGACAAAGCAGGTGTTCCTCTGACTAAGCTAATAGCATATCTGTCTCTTTAAGATGTTTACATTTATTGTGTGTTTTTCATCTGTTCACCTGCTGAAATACAGGTAGAGCTACTACAGTAACTCAAATGTTATGAGTTAAGTATTAGAAGTGACTCCTAAGGTATGTTTTTTTTGTTATACCTGCCTCACAAACAATATTTTTAAACTAATCAAAGCCACATTTCAACCTAATTTAGTACTTGACACGTACATAAGTTAACCACAGGCAATTAATCAAATGTGGCATAATTATAGAATCTGATTTAATTAAAATTAACTGATTACAACATGTAATTACCACATTTACTCCTATACTTGAACCCTGTAGAGATCAGAACTGTGTCCATCTTAATGTTCACACATCATTTGTTGTCATGCTGTAAAGTTTTTACATTTCTGCATCTACTTGATAAAAATAACTAACTGAAAGACATGGTGGCCTGAAGAGGAGGGAATGTCCCAGTTGGAAGTGTGTCTCAGTGGAAACTAGGTCAGTGTAGATGATGGAGAGTCATGACAAATGTTAACTGCTCCAAGTCAAACCAGTTGTTGTTTTTTCCTTCACCTGAGCAAGTTTTTTATTCTCCAGAAGGAAAGAGGAGGCGGGATCGTTACAGTAAAGCTAAAGAGATTTATATTAGTTGAAGAATGAGAGACAGAATTTACATGATTATCTTGATGTACATTTCTTACCTTGGGAAACTTCCACCTGATGACCTCGAGCTACTTCTTGCCAGTAATGTAGGAGTCGGTCTGAACCCTCGTCTGCGTCCATGGCTTCTCTTTCCTCTTCGAGACTGCCATTGCCTGAGTCGGACAGCTGGTCCTCGGAGAAAGACTCCAAGTCTTCCAGTGTGATCATCCCGTTACGGTCGATGCCGCCGTCACCGCCGCCGTCACCACCGCCGCCGCTCATCTGGCAGCCACCTCGGTCCATTTCAAAGCTATCTACCGCCTATCGACAAGAACAAATGCCCGCGAAAAGTGAGAATAAAAAGTTGAAATGACTTATCAGCCGTAACCGAGAGCACGCTTTGTTGAAGAGTTTGTTGTTTTCTTTTAGTTTCAGGTTGTTCAGATTGTAACAGCCGGTATCTGGTCATCAGGCGCCACTAACATACATCCGACGCAGTTCGCCATATTTACAACTGCTATCTTTTATCTGACTTCCACAAGCTAATCTACTTTACTGGGAAAACGTTATTATTATTATTATAACAAAGGCTAGTGAACCGTCTGCTTCTCGCGTGCAGAGGAGCGTGACGCTTTGGAGCCGAGCTGAATCTGGTGTTTATGAGGGCGGAACGCGGTGACACGTGACGCTACGTGCTCTCACAAGCCCCGCCTCCACGCGCTGTCCGCACTAATAAATGTCCGATAAAAAAAAACTGTTAGGGTTTCAAGATGCTGTACGACTCCTAGTTCACCTTTTGTGTTTGTGTCCAGATGCATTTTCAGACTAATGTCTCTTTTATTGACATAATTACTTTATTAAATCCCCTCGTGTAACTGACAACAGGACACACACAAACTCATTAGTTCTTTATTACAACAAAACGTTTCCATCCAAGTAAGACTGATAACAATATGGTTTAAACTGTTTGTTTGTATGATTTTCATATATCTGTTTTTTATGAACTTGGTGATGATAAAAAAAACAAATACTATGCAGAGGATTATAAACAGAAGTGAGTTTGAGCACTAGGGGACATCATAGAGACAGATCCTACTCCGATCTGTGTCACTGCAATGACCAGCCACCATGCTGTACCCTTCAGCATGCACGTAGAGGGAGGATATTATATAATCCACAATATTCTGTGTGGGAGTGTCTGTGTAAGCACACACAGACACACAAGGAGGAGGGACCTCACATATCCCCCCCACTCTTTCTACTACCACTGGAGTTTTCAGGTCTATTTAGTTTAAATGGTTACAGCCAAACCCAGGCTGCAGGGAGATACACAAACCCACACTTGCAGTAACAATAATCTGATAAATTATCACATCTTGGATGTTGCACTTCCAACTAAAACAATCCAACTTACTCTTTTTCATACTTTTGCCACCTACAAGTGGCGAGGTAAATTAAAAAACACAGACGCGTTCCAGAAGTAAAGAGTTCATCTCAGGTCTTATCTGTTATTAATAGCTGCAACAGACAGGCTTTCACACTTGTTCCTTTCTTAGTTCCGTGATTTTAGCCAATCAGCCTTTTGTTCGAACACCATGTGTAGACAAAAGCCAAAGTTAGCTGCTATAAGTAGGAGTGAGTAGCTATAAATACATACGTTGTTTAAGTATCACAGAATTTTTGTTCTGCAGATTCTCTTGTTGCATTACACGTTCCAACATGGCAACAACAAAAAAGACTTTACTAATCTGGGTCCTCATAATCTCATAATCTGGATGTGACCACAGTGTACACATTTTCACTACAAGATCCACCTGTCTGTCAGCAGGAACCAGGGCAGCCAGCTAGTGAGCAAGAATCAAATTCTTTAAGGAAGTCGAGACCCAAGAAGCTCAGCTGGTTAGATATTTCAATTCAGAGAAAACCGTGTTAATCTGAAATACATAGATAAAAGCCAGAATCAGCCTACTTAAACAGAATGCTGCAGAAATTGTAGTGAATTAATTGCAATTTATTTTCAATAAAACTTTTCAAAACCAGGTGTTTTATGATGAGCTCATTTGTTCAGCGGGGGACACGTCTGGACTGCAAACAACATTTAGAGTTGTCGATTTGAGAATTATTAGTCTTGTGAAACATAGTGATTAATGCAGGACAATATCAGACTACATATTACACTTCTTAGCTGTTTTAATGGCACGCTGACATTTCATTAAACACATTCCCAAACCTCAAAGTGTCATAAAACGCCCCAGGTGCTGAGAAACCATCATTTAAACTCGGCTTTCCAGTCTGACAGCGTCTTGTCGGAACGTCATCTTAGCTTGTTGTACCACATTAATGACTGAATAACGAGACACTTTCTTCTGGTGTTTACTTAGTTAAAGTGAACAGAAACACCTTCAATATTTGCAAATATATATATTTTTAAAGCATCTGCTAGTTTGCAATTTATAACTCTCAGTGTACAATTTAGTAGTAAATGTTCTTGCACATTCTTCATTTAAACATGCCTGAAACTGAAACAAAATATCTTAAACACCTGTAGGGGGAGCCATGGAGCAAAAGAATAAAATCCCATTTAAAAGAAGCCAGACTTTAGTGTTGCTTTTGCAGACACAGATGACTCGATGATTCAGTCTCCAAAATCTGGTTGCGTAAAAAAAGAATGAAAATAAAACCATATTTTTCTCTCATATTATAATATTGCCACCATATATACAAGGACATTTTCATTTACTCGGTTCTCCAACTCGTCTTAACAGTTCAGTTGTTTGTGCTTTTACACCGTATCATGTGTCGTTATGAATCCTGACCAGATGGCTTGGCCCCTTTACATTTAGATGGTAAAAACATTTAGGACTGCTTGTTGATGTTTTCTGATATGTCAGTGGGATTATGAGTTATTATGTAACCCTTTTTCTGGCTTCATAAGAATAGAGCACACTCATATTTCACCTTGGAAGCAGGCTAAGATTTTGGAAAAATAGGACAAATACCCAATTTCAACGGTTGTATGTCAACATATGCTAGAATATCAAAAGTGTCTCTTTTTTTACTACTGACTGATGAAAAATAAGTTAAGACGTTATAGTCTAGACTTCAATAACTCATTTCTTTTGAAAATACTAATCTATTAGTGTGAATAAGATTTTCATCACTTGTTTTCCTGATTGTGATTCTTTAATATCCCCAGAAACAAGAAAATTACTCATCTTGTTACGAAACTTCTTTTTTTTTTTTGCTCACAAATTGATTTTAGCAGGCAGCCTATTTCTTTTGTTCTGTTCGTTCTGTAGAGCAGAAGTTTCACTCAGCTGAAATTGAAATCATAATGACACAGTCTCTCATTATCTGCAGTTATGAGGATGAAAAGACTTTTGTTCAATCTGTGTCTCGAATGAACTGCTGCCATCCGTTTTCCCATTATTTTGGAATAAGGGCATAGGAAAGCAACAAAGAACTCAACATAGCTGAGTTTTTGTTGACATGTAATTCTCGGTGCGTTCTTCACTAGCAGCAGTAATAACTCTGTATTTCTGAGGGTTCCCGATGAGCAGCTTTTCAGGTTGTAAATCAGAATGAAGCTTTTCCGCTATACGTTCTTGTTTGTGGCCTACATTTATGTTCTTCACTCATCCTGCCAGGTGCTGGAGAAGTTCATGTCTCGTCTGGTTCAGAACCGAGTGATGGGCCATAAGGACCTGCGGACTCTCACTAAATACCAGCTCATTCTCGCCAGGGATCAGTTCCGCAAGAACCCACCACCGTACATCAAGGCAAGGACACACCAACATTGTTTTATCCCCCTTTGTTGGGACATATTTGCATCATTTAAAAGTTAGATGTTTTTAGAAATCAAGACGAGATCTGAGATTGTTAATAACTACATTTGTTGTTGTTTATTGTCGTCAATAGAAGACAGGGTCATGCAGTTATCAACTGATTTGAACAAAATACCTTCAAATTCTACATTCAAACAGCACTTTATCTGTAAAATCAACCAATTTTCTTTATTTTAAAGATTTGTTTTCTCTCTATTTGTTGAATTGAGTGCAACAATTCTGCTCCTTAAATCCCAAACTAGAGGAGTTGTTTCTAGTTGCAGCAGCACATTTCATCTCTAATTGATCTCTAATATCTAATACAAATCATTCCAATATCCAATGTGGTTTTAACAAACCTGGATAAAAGCCCAACAAAGAAAACACACAATGGTCAAAAGGAGGTTTAACTTATTTGATTTGATCAAGATTATTTGATTATGATGTAATCTTTAAATCAATTTCTCATTGTTGGTCAGAAATTAGTCTCATGGGCTGACATGTCATCAGTGCAGGGTCCTCAGCAGGGAATGCTGGAGGGCGACTTCGCCCTTTGCATCAGCCTGTACCATGGCTACGAGTTACTGATGCAGATGGGCCTCAGATCGCTTTTCTTTTACATCCAGGGAATCATTGATGGGTCAAGAGGTCAGTCTCCTCACCTCCAGGCTTTCAGTGTTTCTTTATCCTTGCAGAACATTTCTTCTCCACATGTTCATATCAGCTTTGTGTAATCCTCATGTCTTTAAAGGCAGACCTGAGCACAATATCTGTTTGTTTTTTTGTTGGTTAAGAGATGTCCAGGGCCAAGAACGAGCTCCAAAGGACACCCAAGTTCATGGATCTGTATCATGAGATGGAGGCGATGTTTCTGAAACCACCTGCTGGTACAGGATTTCACTCATTACACAAATCTGTTACTGAATCTTTATCTATATGGATCTAAAGCCTTCTGCTGTGGCTGTTTGTAGGTCCAGATGAGCCGTTCATTTACAGTCACCCCAAACTGAAGAAGCTGGAGGAGGTGGTGCTGCAGCACTTTAACGCGTGGGCCCAGAGCTCAGCAGACACAAATGGTGAAGCCACCTTTTATGTAGCTGCACTAAGCAGTGTCTCATACATGTTCGAGCATCTGAGTCTGTATATTGTTGAATGTCTAAAGGGATTTGGGAAAAGATTTTCTCAAGAAAAAGAAAATCTAAATGAGTGGAACTAGAAAAAAAAAGAGAATGTTTCACTTATTCACCTTGAAAAGAATCACCTGCTGAACAATTCAGGCTGTGCATTAAAAAAGTTACTTTGTGTCTTATTGTTGTCTCGATTCAGGTTCTAAGGGAGAAAGCACACGCGTGATGATCTTTTCATCTTTTCGGGAGAGCGTCCAGGAGATTGCAGCCATGTTAAACCGCCACGCTCCACTGATC
Organism: Pachypanchax playfairii; assembly: GCA_006937955.1. Classification (NCBI taxonomy): domain Eukaryota; kingdom Metazoa; phylum Chordata; class Actinopteri; order Cyprinodontiformes; family Aplocheilidae; genus Pachypanchax; species Pachypanchax playfairii. The sequence goes on from SSNP01000046.1 coordinate 1,338,450, forward strand.
AAGGTCATGACCTTCATGGGCCAAGCTTCAGCTGGAAAAGGGGTCAAAGGCTTCACTCAAAAGAAACAACTAGAAGTAACATCAATTTCTCTCTTTTAAATCAAAAGAAAATTTTTTTAGCCTTTTATTGCATGAAAGATTAGTTATGTTTTAACTTTTTTGATTAACTTCCTTAAATCAGGCTACATAATAAATATATTTCTGTATTTCTTACCACTTCAGGATGACATCATAAAATAAAAAGATAACAGTTCCTTGTTTCTTGTTTTCACTCGTGCTTCAGGTGGTACACAGGTTCCGGGATGGAGGGTTTAACACGCTTGTGTCAACATGTGTGGGGGAAGAGGGCCTGGATATCGGAGAGGTGGACCTCATCATCTGCTTTGACGCGCAGAAGAACCCCATTCGTCTTGTGCAGCGAATGGGACGTACCGGCCGTAAGCGGCAGGGACGCATCGTTGTCATCCTTGCTGAGGGACGGGAGGAGAGGGTGTGTGATCGAACGTAGTCGTACAGATAAACACCTCGTGGCTTTATAAATATATAAAAATGGACTTTTTGTTTTTCACAGACCTACAATCACAGCCAGAGCAACAAGCGTAGTATATACAAATCCATCACTGGCAACAAAAGTGGTTTTCAGATGTATCCAAACAGTCCTCGCATGCTTCCTGAAGGGGTGAACCCCAAACTGCATAAGATGTACATCACCTGCGGGCAGTTTGACCACAGGGAGAGTAACAGGAGGTCCGTCTCGGGCAGGCGGTCCCACTCCGAGGGACAGGAGTCACTAATTCAGCCTAAAAACTTGCGTGAGTGACTGGAGTAGAGTGGGATTTCATGTAAATATCCCCACTTAGATGGTTTAAACAAGGGTTTCTGTTTGTGTTTATCAGTTCAGTCAGGTAATCCATCAGCTGATGGCTTTCTGAGCAGCACAGAATATTCTCTGTGGGCGTCCACCATGAAGCTGGAAGAACATGAAGCTCATCCAACCCTGAAGCCGTCCCACTTCTTGTCAATACCCAACGTCCCTGAGCATCAGGTTCCTTCTTTTTCATCATGCCAAACTGAAAGGCCGACTTCACAGACACAACAAATATAAACATGAAAATGACAAAATACTGGCTTTTAAACATATTACTATAAAATATGAGTCTATAACAGGCCTATGTGAGTCACATGGTTACAGTTTGAAACTTTTCTTGGCATTTCTGTTTACACTACTGTTTTATTTTAATTATAAAAGGAGGACTTATCCAAAGACAAACCGCCATCCAGACATTTGTCTTTGTGGGAATGGAGACACTGGCAGCACAAATCCCTTCCATTCCATGCTGTTGGTCATTCCCTCCGCTGCAACCACTTCATTAAGGTGATGGAACTCATAGAAGACATGAGAGAGGAAAATGAGGTGAGCAAAAGGAAAAAAAACAAGTTCATTTCAGGTCCCTTTGGCACCATAAGTCTTGAACAATCGAACAGCTTAATAATAAATCAGATTAGGACTTTCTACAACTTGTAATTCAGAGAATCCGAGCGATCAGGTGCCTGATGATGGGAAAATGGTTTTATAAAATGCTTCCAGACGTCTTGCATAAATCCTTGTCGGTTTCATAATAGAAGGACAGTAATGTGCATTTACGCAACGGAAAAACCAAACTTTCTGAACGCACAAGCGAAAAGTCAGCTGGTTTGCTTGTGAATATACAACTGTGGTTTGTTTTGAGTTGCTAAATTTGTCGTTTTGACGTTGATGGCAAATTCCTCTCAAGATATAAACAGGCTCCACTGAAGGATGAGTCAAATGAATAAATACAAACCAGGACTTTTTCTGGGTTATGGGGTCTTCTCTGTTCTAAGTAATCACCAAAAACTCTGATTAGATTATTAAAACACCACAGCTGCTTGACTTTTAAAGCTATTTTAAATCTTTCTGTGAACTTGGGATCAACACTTCTGTCATATGATCAGGGTTTTTTTTTTTTTAGGTGAGAAAAATAGTGAAAGATGATAAATCACTAATGCAGAATCAGGATGATGCAGGATTTTAACTTTGCAGTCCTGATCGTTTAATCACTCCTGTAGCAAAAGTCAACTGAATTTCTCGTAAGATTTACATTAAATCTAGAGAATCTCCAACAGATAAGATACAATAGTCTCAAACTGCTGTTGCATTTTGTAACCAGCATGGTTTACATTAAATCTATACCCTCCCAGTTCACCCAACAGTTCTCTTGGTCTCACCATCTGCTCTTTGTCAACACTGCTCATGATAAGACCCTCAGGTTTTGTTCAAATCCTTAAATCTGGGTCAGGGATTATTATATTGCCTTTCTTGTTCCCCACTATGAGTCTTTGTTTCACTGAGAAAGGAAATAATGGTTCTACCTGTAGGAACAAAACGGAGCAGGAAAAGATGGCCGGTCATGTCTGAAATGCTCCATGTTCATTACCACATTGTTTAGTCTCTAAAATTAAATTTGTTAGTTATTAATGACTAATTAAAGGTGTTTAAATGTACAGAATAAAACCATCATGGATGCTGACCCAAGGGTCATGACAGCAGTTCATTTATGATTTTAGCAGCTTTTCATTAGGAAAAAATCTGTTTGATAAATCTTTTCTTTTTTTCTCATGCTGTAATTTAGAAAGTGAATAAATCCTCTCTTTCTTTTAAAACATTTAATCACATCTCTCCATCTTTAAACATCTCTGCTGTTGTTTCTGATCTTTTGCATTTAACCCAACATTTGCATTTCATTTTGTTTAACTTTTCACAGATTCCCGACATTTTGGGAAATGCCTTAGTTTGAAGGGAAAAAAAACAACAAAACCTCCAATCTGCCAGACTGTTTTTTTTTTCTAAACAAAGAGACATGGGGGCTTGCACGCAGGCCCCCCTCGCATGTGATTATGCAATGGTTCCATGAACTGTTACATAACGGCAGGAAGCTGGAAGTAGGTCAGGCCACGATGACCCACATGTACACGAACAGACAACAATTCAAAAAAAAAAAAAGATTAACTCAAAGTGGTACGAAGAGAAACAAACAGTTATTGTCGAAAACATTTTCATATTCGTTCCTCACAGTTACGCATTCGTCTTGTCGTGTTGGCTACACTTCAGTGGTTAGAAGCAACATGGACAGATACGACTGTGTCTCGGGGACAAATCCTGTAAAACCTGAAAGTAAATCCATATTTATCAAATAGTTGGAAAGATTTAAGCTTTTTTTTAACCAGTTTTAATCAAAGTGTTTGAGTTGTGCTGGTATGTTTCTGTCAGTCTCAGAACAAAGTGACTATCAGACTTGTTTGGAATACAGACAATACATTCTCTGTAACTGCTCATGGGCATCGAACTCATGTGATTAACGTAGTGCAATGAGATAATCAGCGGAGAGGAGTTTCCACTTTGCTCATTCCTTCATACATTTTGTGACTCTCTCCATCCTCATCGTCATCAAAGTTATTTTTAACTGTAATATCTTCAGATCGAGACTCAATAATCGACTCATTAATGGATTGTGCGAGGGTACGACTTGATCCACCGTGAAGTACGAGTTAGATTTCAATAACAAACAACGTAAAAATAGATGTCCTCACAAAATCAGACATTTTCTTCAAGGGAAGGAGGTCATAAAAGATTCCATCCATTTTTTTTTCCTCTTTTAAACAAACCAGACACATACAAACAATTAAGAATCCTTAAATATCAATAATCCTTATACAATAAACCTTTTTAGTTTCTAATGGAAACATTTTTGCTGTTTGCTGATATAAAAGGAGATGGCGACGTTTTATTTCTAGGCGGTGTTGAACAATGTTTAAATACCATCATTACCATTAAATAGCTGTTTTTTTTAACACAATCTAGAAATAATAAAACTATGTATTTGTCTCTCTCTGGTTTATAGTGTCATTAAAAGATACAGGAGTTTATTTAAGATTAATACGTAGGACAAAAGGCTGAAAACAGTGAGTGAGTGGTTATTGCCTTTGTGTTATCAGGTGATACAGCTTTAAAATAAAACTACTCAGTTGTGCAAATATCTTTGATAACAGTTCATTGTATCCACAAAGGATTTTCTTTCTTCTTTTCAGTGAAAAGTATTTGACCTTCCCTGAAAATTGCTAAATACTTAAATGTTATTAAGCGATTGTGATGTCAGCAGGCAGCTTGGGGTTCGCCTGCCAGCTTGTTTGTCTGGTTAAAGGATTAAAGGAGACGATGTAATGTGTACAGAAATTATAATAACTTGAAAAGCTCTGACGGTGCCAAGGCAGAGGTCCTAACTCAGTGCAGTGTTGAAAGCAGTCTGGGTACAATAATGTTTCCTCTTCAGGCCAAGCTTTACTTTTGGAACAAACAAGTCAACATGTTTCACTCGGATTAATGTCTTGTAACTTGGATTATTTTGTAACATTTCTCTTTTTATGTTGACTCTAAAAGCACTAGTAGGGTAATTTTTTAATCATAAAAGCCAAATGTTTTTGATTAACATGCAGCAGTAAATTATTCCTCAGTTCATATGAAATGATTAGAAAAACCAACCGAGACTGAGAGCTGATGTTTCCCTCTAGGTGTGGATTTAATAGGTCAGAATTAATCCATTCAGTGCTTTAAAAATGATTAAAAACTTGTGATTTGGAGTAAGTTGAGTAATGCGTTCTTTTTTTAGAAGCATTTGTGCAGTTTAGAAGTTTTTTTTTTTTTTTTACAGAGTTGCAAAAATGACCACATGAAACAAAGATATGAGGGATTTACTTTCAAGATATGCATGAAGCCTGTTCTGGTTCTGCTTCACTGCATTTTATTTTGAAACAAAAACACAACAGCTTTGATTTCCTGTCTGGCTTCACTGAGCAGTCTCCTGCTCCTGGTCGCAGGATCAGTGGCACCCAGTCGTCCTGGCAGGAAACCGCTTCAGGTGAATCGCTTCCAGGTCACATGATTGCACTAATAACAGGTGTTGGATGATTGACACGTTTGTTTCTAAGATCCAAAAATGAAAAAAGATGGTGAACAGGATGCGTTGTCAAATTCCAGGTACATTTCCAGGGGTATTGTTGAATCTTTAGAAATGCTGTTGCTGTTTTATAAAAACCTAAAATCACACACATGCATGTTTTGTAACAAGTTTCACCATCTTTGGAGCACATTAACAACTTTCTGTGTTTTTATTATCCTCAGGGAGAATGTCGCTATGAACAGGAGCTTCTTCCTTACCTCCATAAAGAAGATACTGTCAAACCTGGACAAAAGAAGCAGAAGGCCACAAGCAGCTGCACCAAAACCACAAGCAACAAACCCAAACCAGCTCACGGTTTTTGGTCTGAGCTGGAATGTCTCAATGAGGAAATGGACAATACGAGTACAGCAGGGTTACGTTCCACGTTGGCGATGACTAAACAGAGGCGTCCTGACGAACTTGACTCTGAGGTACCTTGTGACGAAGCCACACATGACCCAAAACCTGAGGACGATCCTTCAAACATGGATGACGATGATTTAGTGATCAGTAATGTCACACAAACAGAGCGAACGCTCAGAGATCCTGTAAATTCAGACATCACTTCCATTGAAAATGATGAAAACGATGAAGATTCTGAACTTAAAGCAATGTTCTACCTCCCTAAATGGAGTTCAGGACTGATGTCCCACTCTGACAAACCAAGAAAAGATGATATCCTGAAGGTCATCATCGCCAACGTAGCTGAACTTCTCTCTCGATCTCCACCTGCGCTGGATGACACTTTCGAAAAGGCTGCATCGTTTCTTCCTCCTCCTCCTCAGCCGTTTCACGTCAGTTTTAGTCTGGATGTGGATGATGATGATGATGATGATGAAGAGATGACTGCAGATCATGACAAGGAGGAACCTTTAGTGTGTAACCAGAGCAGCAAGCCTGTCAGAGCAACAGCCAACAGCCCCACCTGGGATGAGGTTTTTGAGGATGAAGCAGAAACTTATGGGGCTAATAGCTGCGGTAGCTTCAAGGAAGGACGTGTTCACAAAGTGGATGAAGTAATGTCAGAAATAAAAAGTAAAACTGAAGGTATGATCAAAGAAAAAGACAGTTGGAAAGGATTAAAGGATGAGTCAACGCCCCATGCGACAGATGGTGGCGTGAAGGACAGCAGAGCTGTTACTGGCTGCTTCCAGCTGGATGAGAGCATGGATTTGTTTGAGGATGATGAAGCCTTCCTGCAGATAACAATTCCAGACATCCCCACTCCTGAGGATGGTGTCACATCCAGGAAATCCCCAGATCCTAAAGACACTGAAAACATCAATAAACCCAAATACACAAACCCATCCAGCACTACACAGTTATCTGATGGTACGACTGAGCACAGAAGTCCTACTTCAGATACACGGCCCATATCGCAGGGTAGCCATCACACTATAGAATCCAAACTTCATATACAAAGTAAACCTGTCACAGGTCAGCCACAGAAAGTTGCTCCTTGTTTAAGTTCTCCCTCAAATCAAAGTAATCCAACAGACAGCTCCCATCACTTCTTCTCTGTTAACTTTGATCTTGGTTATTCTCTGGAGGACTCTGAGGAGGAAGCCGAGGTAGAAGCTCTACCTGCTTCTTCATCACCTGCAAAGCAAACTGACTCAGCTGTGTTTGTGCCACATGTTTCTAAATCCTCCACACCTTGTAGGAACTTCACCAGACTCTTCAGTGAATCCAAGTTTTCCTCTCCACAAACACACAACGCATGTATGATGTCTAAGACTGGGACACTAATGTCTCCGATCACGTCATCGGGAGCCAGACGGACCCTCGTCCCTGGTGTGACCGGGCCGGCGTCCTCCAGCTCCACGAAACAGAGCCTAAAAGAAGATGCTGCTGCTCTCAACAGTGAGGAAAACAAGTCACGACATGAATCTCTTAACGTACCGGACTCTCCTCCTCCGGGTTTGTTTCAGCTGTACATTTTGTATTTTGGTTGATTTTTTTTGTTCTCCAGTTAGAATAACAACTGTTTTATGGTCTTTTTATTAATTAGCAGAGTGTAACAGTGACAGTGAGGAGGAAATTGTGAGCTGCAAAAGAAGATATCAACACAAGATGAACCTGTTATTGTCACCGGAAGTGGTGAGAAAGCCCAAACACAGTATTTATAACCGAGTGATTCATTTTTCCAGTTAAAAGGTCAGAAATAATAGAAAATACACTGTTTTGGTCCTGATGGTTAAAAGTTTAAATAACCTGATCTATAAGGGTGTAATTGATTCAAATACTGGTTTATACATTTATTTTTAATTTTTTTACAGATGTGTTTACAAAATAGTGTAATACCCAAGATACCTGTAGTTGTCATGGTAACAGCTGATGAGGAGGCAGTTGTACCTGTTGGGATGCAATGAAGCGCTCAGTTATAAATTTACTCTATCTGAAACTTGTTCTCGTTAGTCCAAGATCTCGAGCGACACAGACTCGCCGGTGGTGGTGAAAAAGAAACGTGTTTGCGCACTCAACACGGTGAGATTTCTGCACCAACACTACCTGATTGAAGAACACGGATCAAGGTTTTTCATGATCGTTATTTATTTATGTGCAGCAATAAAAATCACATCTCTCTTCCAGTCTGATGACACGCGGGGTGAAGCTGCTCCTGATGACGATTTCCAGAACGACTCCACGTTCACACGCAGAGCGACAGCACCTGGAGCCAAAAGGAAACAAATCCATCAAGCCAAACCCAAGGTCTGTACAGGAACAGATGGCTGTGATGTCATAGTCTGCGTCTTCGTATCACTACACTCACTAATACATGCAGTGATACAAAATATAACTGGTTAGGATTATTTCTACAGAGACCTGACAGACACCTTCGGATTAGGCAAACCATGACGTTCTCTGTTGGTTCTGTTTCAGAACACCGTGGGTCATAAAGGGCGTCAGTTTCTGGATGAAGAGGCAGAAATGTCAGAAGATGATGAAGGGGCAGACGTTTCTTCTGATGAAGAAGATGGTGAAGACCTGAATCAGTCTCTTGAGGGCTTTGTGGTCGACAACACGCACGTCTCCCAGGGACTGAATGGTAGTTCTCCCACAGTCTGTTGGGTCTTTTGTTGCTCCCTTTCTGTGTTCAGTGTGTTACATCAGGGTGACTTCCTGTCTGTTCCTCTTGTTGTCAGACTCAGAGATGCATGAGGTGTATCTGAAGTCAGTGAGGAGCCCTGCAGTTCGGGGGAAATTCAAGATGTCCTACAGAAACAGTCACAACATGGACATTTTTTCCCAGGTATTTGTTTTCATTTCACACCTATTTAAATGATTATTCTCATTTCATTTTGGGACTTTCTGACCAGGTGCCTGAGATGGATGAAACATATGCAGAGGACAGCTTTGTGGTTGGCAGTGATGAAGAGGAGCTGGACAGCAATGAGGAAGAGGCTGAAGAAGTTGAACTTATGCCCGAGGCCTCTTACGTAGACGGAAGAAGGCAGTACGCGACCAGACGGCGTGTTTTCCTGCACAAAGCCAGAGCTGTAGCAGAAACTAAGACCGGAACTGGAGCTCTGCAAGAGCAGAAATCCAGAGTCAAAACCAAACGCACCCGGGTGATTCGTGTAAACGACTCCAGTGAGGAGGAAGTACTAGACGCAGAGAGTAAGAAGATGAACGTTAACGCAGAACGGGGTGTTATGCCCTTACTATCAAACAAGGCACAAGAAGAACCCATCAAGGAGAAAGCTTCTCCATCCAGACTGTCATTGTTGAGCAAAGCACAAAGGAGCTCAATGAGCAAGGAGCAGAAAAATGAGAGGTAAAAATAATAGTTTAATTAAATGTTCTAATACTCAGTAACCATCTAACTGTTGGCTTCTTTTTCCTGCAGGTGTTTCCAGAACTTAGAATCACAGCATCTTCTGTCCGATGAGCTTGACTTTGTGGAGTCAGAAGTGGCGTTTTCCTCAAAAAAAGAATTGCAGGTACGTTCAAGCGTGACCGCCGGCCGGTCCCTGTAACTCCAATAATGCTTAAAGGAATTCCATCCAGGTTTTCCTTTTTCCAGGAACTCCAAACCACTTCATTGCATCAGAAGTCCACAGTGGAAGATCTGTCAGTCAAAGAGTCGACCTCTCCGCCCGGCTCTGTGTGTATCCTGGTGGACAGCCGCTGCATCAGTAGTGGAGTGGAGCTGATGACCAGCCTGCGTCATCGACACGCTGCAACCATCCAGGTCTGCTCGCTGGACAGCAGCTACTTCATCGTCAGTAATCGCATGGCCGTGGAGAGGCACAGCCAGTCAGACTTAGCCTCGATGCTGAACCGAAAGCGACTGGCTGAACGAATTACCAGCTTGCGTCGGTTGTTTGAGCGCGTGTGTCTGATTGTGGAGAAAGATCGAACCAAGCCGGGTATATTTTTATAAAACACACATTGCTATTTGAATAACAAGTTGTTCAATCTGTCAACATGTTTATCTGAGCTGCTTTTGTTCCAGGTGAGACTTCACGTCCATTCCAGCGCACACGTTACTATGACGGCACATTAGCAGCACTGGTGCGTGCAGACGTTCGTTTACTGTGGAGCAACGGTGCTGAGGAGAGCGCCTGCTTACTGGCAGACCTCGCAAGGCTGGAGCACCGTAAAGGTCAGGGCATCTCTGTGCCGCTGGAGGTCAAAGGGCAGCACAGGCAGCAGGCTCTGCAGCTGTACCTGAGCCTGCCTTCAGTCAACTACGCCCACGCGCTTAACTTGTGCCACAACTTCACTTCAATCGCCCACCTCATAAACAGGTAAAAGAAATGTGGGATTACTGCAAGTTATAAAACAAGAATTCCTCCTTTGTTCTCTCACCTTCATGTTTTTGTTCCTGCAGCCCGATTGAGGCCATTCAGAAAGGTGGCAGCATGAATCGACCCAGGGCGGAGGAGATTTATCGCTTTCTGCGTTACTCTTGTGACTCATTCCTCATAAACACAACAAAAGCAGGAAAAAACAGCTGATAAAGAAGCAAAACCATAAGACAAATCATCACTTGCATTTATTGCATCATTTTTCCATTTCATAAACTCCTTTGGGTTATTTCTACTTGCCCAATAAGTTGAAGGACTGCAACTCTCAACAAGATATAATATATTCCATTTCATGGTTTGGTTGAGTTTTCAATAATTCTTACAACAGCAGTCCAAGTATTAACACTAAGATCTTAGGAACTCAATCAAGTATCCACACTTGAATATTTATTCTGTAAAATAATGTAAAAAAAAATCTCTTTAATAAACAGACATTTTAGACATGAGTGCTGTGCTCCATAAAACCTGTGCTATCCACCTGCGACCACTAGATGTCGCCCTTGTCTTTAACTGAACAATGTTTTTATATTAAGTCATTTTGAATTATTTACATATTCACCCATTAATTCCCTCCTAATTTACACTGATGGTCAAGTTCAGCTTTTATTCAGGAAAAAGAAAAAGACCAACCTTTGACATCTCACATTTAAGTATTTTATTTGAGCAGTTTTGTGTAGAACTACATGTGGCTGTGCTACTTCGATATAAGTTATCATATACAATCAACTACAGAACATAAAAGTAACATTCAGTATTTAAAAGCAGCACAACTGAAATGATATGATCCACCCCGAAAGACGAACTCAATTTAGAAAAAATGTTGAATTAAAGTTAATCTAGAACCTATTAAAGTAAACGTAAAGGAACAGGAAAAACAAAAATATTAAATTCACAATATGTACATCATTGTACCTTTGGACAACCCTGAAACAGTATCAGGTAATCTTTTACCTGGAGGGATATCCATGACAATGTACACCATCTACACAGGGAAAGCTGTAGCTTTCATTTCCAGTGTAACAACGGAAGATGTCAACTTTTTTTTTTTTTCCCCTTTTACAATTTCTTGATCATTTAACTACATTTACACCTATATATCGACAGATTTTAAACGTACTTGAGTTTTAAACATTAATGACCCCTAAAAAAAAAAAAAAAACTGCAAGTGGTTGTTAAAGCTGCAGTAACTCTCTTTGCCTCTTGGTGGCGCTTTTAATGCACATAACATAATCTGGTGCTGCCCCCTTCTGGACAATGTGCAGTGTAACATCATGTATGTCATTTATTTTGACAGGAAGGGAGCGGGTTTGAAAAAAAACATTCTTCAGCTTCCCACGTTTTCCACATGGAGCCAACAGGCTGCATCAGTAGGAGATACTAAATAATAAATGTACTACTTGATTACAGCTGTGGCTTCATCCACACACACGTGGTTAACGTGCCATAAGGTGCTTCGTTTCAGACACTTGGACATTCATGGGAGTCCTCTATCAGATTCGATACGGCCCATTAGAGATACACTCGCTAGCGTTTATGTTTCTGTAACATTTATTATGAGTTAAAAAGCTGCAAAAATCCTTTTAAGTGGGTTTTTCCAGTATTTGTCACAGTTATTGTTAGAATGTTGCAGCGTGTTCAAATGGAGGTGAGCAGCTTTGGTCAACAATGAAAAATAAAAGTGAAAATTTGAAAAGGACTAATCCCACTCAGAGTAGAACAGATATGATTACATGAGTGATATCGGTGGGAACAGAACTGGGCATATCAAATACTGGACAAGTTCACAGCATCAAAGACAAAGAATCCGTTGGCTCGACATTTTAGGGACATATGCAACTTTCAAGATACCAAATAAACTTAAAACTCACTATGTACAAAAATAACTGGTTCAAAAGAAACCATATATACAAAAGCAGCTTTCAGCTTAAAATATATTTATAGATTTTTTTTTTTTATACGAGTGACTAAAGCTCCACCTGGACGGCGGTTTGCCAAGTCAGTTGCAGACAACAGATCCCAGACCTGTATTAAACACTGCTGTATAGAATTCAGGCATGTTGATGATGCTGATTGTTGTGCAGTGGTTTACATGCTTGTTGCCTGTGTCTGTTGCTGCAGAGGCTGCAGCTGGACACACTGTGGCTCAGAGTTCTGAAGGCTACATTCTTCTCCCTGTCGCATGTACATTAAAAACAAAGTCACTGTAGCAAACGTGGTGGCATTCACCGGAAACGCACGGAGCAACGTGGACGTGAGTCCACGGGTGAACACTCTCCATCCTTCTTTCTGTAAACTCTTTCTGACGCAGTCCATAATGCTGCTGTACTTGTTAACGCCCCCGACACCGTCTGCCTGCAGACGGGACTTGATCACGTCCACGGGGTAGGTGGAGATCCAGGAGGCGATGCCGGACATTCCACCGGCAAACAGCAGCTTGGGGATCATGTAGGGGTCTTCTGGCTCACACCCCAACGAACGAGTAAGCACATCGTAGGTAAGGAAATACACACCGAAGCCCGGCGTCTCACGCACCAGGGTGGTCACCATGCCACGGTTGATTCCTCGGAATCCCTCCTTCCTATAGATCCTCACCAGGCAGTCCAGGGAGTTTTTGTACATCTTCTTCTTAGACTTCTTCTCTCCAGTCCCCTGCATCTGCATGCGAGTCTTGGCCAGCTCCATTGGGCAGCAGATGACACACTGGATGGCTCCAGCCGCAGCGCCGGCCAGGAATTGGTTGAGAGGTGTGTCACGGCCAAGATGTCGCATGGCGTTGCCTTGGACACCAAAAACTATGGCATTGATGAATGTCAGTCCCATCATTGGAGATCCGATGCCTTTATACAAACCCAGCATCTGTAGAGTGGAAGGACAGTTAACATTCCTCAAAGTATCAAGTTATATAATCTAATCTGTGACGCATGTTTCAAAGACAGCAGCTGCATGAAGACAAAAAACAACAGTAAAAAAAAAAATTTAGATCATTAACAAAAATAGTTAAAGTGAAATCAATGGATATAAAATGGATATTTAAAAGTTCTTGTGTTGAGTCAAAAGCAGTTAGTTTGAAAGTATTTTAAGAATCACAAAACTTGACGTCTATCAAGCTTCTATTTCGCAACAATCTTTATGATCTTTATGCAGCAGAACAAACATTTCTCACATGAATCACAGCGAAATAAACATGGAGCTGGTTTTTATAGACCCTGAAATTAGCTGACACGCCCACTACCACTGCAATTAGGTTATGAGAGATTCAAAATTGAATTCCACCATGTGCAAGTGAGCATAGCCCAGAAATAGCACAACGTTCAAAGCTTTATTTAGCCACGCAGGAGTAAGGTCTCCCTGGCCCTGGTTCCCTTTGCTTTTCAACCTCCGGCCCTTCAGGTGGGAACACGCCAGCTGATTCGTGTACTTACATGTGACGGTAACTGGACACTTTAATAACCTGTACACGGTGAAACCTGCACATATTCCTCAACAGCAATACAAATTCTTTTAAAATGTAGCTCATTAAACGGAATATGAAGAATTCTTACCGACTCCTGGCGTACGATTGACTGAAAGCAGTGAAATGTCCCGCGGTACAGCGGTTTGTCCACATTTTGGACCTGAAGCCGCACCTGTGGAGGACAGCACAAACGTTAGAGTCCCATTAAAAAGAAAACACTCAGGCCAAACAGCATCATTAGTGACTACAAAGCAAAAACAACTGTAATACAAAGTTTACAGGGAAATAAGCACACATTCTGTTTATCATTTATTTCAGGGGGAAATAAAATGCTTACAGGGTGCAAGATGTGGGAGAAAAAAAAACAAAAATACATTAACCGAGCATGAATTAAAATGCCTTCTTCACTTTATATTTTCTATAACTCAAGACAGGACATTTGGGTGCGAGAAAGAAAGACCTTGACCAATACTTACTAGGTCACATATCCGTGGAAAGGCTGTTTATTTCTCTCTCTCATCTACAACACAGTGACACTGTAGCTGTTAAAAGACAGCCGCCCCCAGCCCCAAGCAGACACCGGCTCAGGGAGAGATGACATTAAAAGCAAGGTGTAAAAGAACTACAACCAAACCATTCACCATCTGTGTGCCTCTAAAGCAGATGCAACAAATTCACACAAATTATGAGATTTCATTGAAACCTTCCTCACCTTGCCATCTTTAGAACTGACTTCTAAACAGCAAACTTTGTTTGTTTTAGGTGATTTTATGAGTTACTGGCATCAAGCTGTGAATATTTAGGTGCATTTCCAGAAATCTTCTAATGTTTAAACCACATTTAGTGTAAAGAAAGTGGTTACATTTTGACTTTAACAATAATAAATACATGGCATGCAAACTTTAGTACGCGTTTAACAAAACTGATGTGTGAATAAGATTTGGAAATGTTATTCTAACTCAAACTAAATGCAACTTGTTTGATCCAGCAATAAAATGTACTTACATCTGGAAGCTAATGGTTGCACCATACTTTTAAATCCTAAAGCATGTAAGCTACAGTAATGCATTTAACTTTGTTTTTTTTGTTTTTTTGGTAATGTACAATAGAGAGGATATTTTAACACAAAACAAACTAAAAGTTTATAAAAACATTAACTATCACTCTTACATGAAATGCTTTGATTCTCACTGTCAGCTGTGTAGATTCAGATTACCTCGCCAGTAACTTTTTAACATCAACTGTTAACGCTCAACAAGAGTGTGTGACAGAGAGGAAGAAGCAGAAACCCACCTTTACAGTGTCAAATGGATGCCCAACCAAAACACCAGCAGCACCTGCAATAACACACAAAAAGATAGGATTTAAATACTTAATGTAAAATAATAATAATCTCAGAAATCTCTGAGGATCATCAGTGGACAGCTGTGGGATCATGTGACCACTGGAGCGGCTCCATATTACTCCAGAAGTGTGATCATGTGGTTCAAATGATGACGAAAGTGATATTGGGTTAAGTTATCAGCTGGTCAGTGACTGCAGCCTGTGACGACAGCTTCACAGTGACCTGGCCTTGACATGTGTCAATGATCCTCCAATCTATTTCACAGCAGTTACTTCACACATAAACCCCCACTCCCTTGGTAAACTCACAGTTTTAGGGATTTTTTTTTTCTGATATACTTTTGGGTTTATGGGAAAAGTCAAGCTGTTTAGCTCCATTTGACGACAACCTCACGTCCACAAACCTGCTGCTTTTTTTACATATTCTATACTAGCAGCTCATTTCAGGTGAAACATTTATATCAGAGTTAATGAAACACAGATCACTTTACAAGCTGACATGCCAAATCCAACACAAATAAGGACTTAAATCTAAATCCAACCTAGATCTCCAGAAATAAAACATTCTGATCACGCCTGTTTCTGACGTGAGTCTGTTTGTGTTACAGTTTCAGATCTGACACGTAAACTGGATCTTTTAAATGTGAGTCTTTGCACTTTTGTGTTTCCTCCAGAGGAACAACTCCCTGATGAGGAATGATAATTACTGATGGTCACAATGGCTAAATGACGACAGAGAAAAACAACCAGACGTACATTTTAAACAGGAATTTTTAGTGTTTTGCATGTAATAATTAATCACTCATATGTTTAAAGAATGAGTCTAAAAACTGAAACGTAAATAAAGCAGTGAAACAGTGTTTCAGTTGCAGATGTGCATCCGGGTTTTAAAGAATTCAGCTCAGAAAAAATGTGCTTACTTGCATTGCAGCTTGTTTAATGGTTTTTCTTTATAAACTGGTGCAGTGAATAAAAATCCGAATCCCTCGGCTATGACTTCGTGGCACCTCGGCTACCAACGGATCCAGGCACGATGGAAAAACACCGAGACGGCTAACGCTAATGTTAGCAAGTTTAGCATCCCCTGCTATCTGAAATCACTTACCTCCTACACATCCAGCTGCGAAGTCCAGAGCCATTCCCTCAAAAATATAATGGATTGAAGGTATATGGGTATTTTAAATACAGGAAATCGTAACTAATAAACTTTTGGGGAAACCACCAGTGAATTTTGTCTCAGAATTGGTAAATCTGGCTCTTACATCCCCCCCGGCTTGGTGGTCAGCCAGGCTACGCGGCTAATTATTTTGCTCCGTGCTGATGTGGATTGAATGAAAGATAATGATAATAAAATTCCGCGGGCTCTGAGCTCGAATAAATCGCCTTGTTTTATGATTTAAACACCTTCTACACAAGCTGCTCTTCCTGCCAAACCTTTCTATTTCTGTACAGCGGCAGAAGGCGGAGGTTCGCGGCGTAAAGAAGGAGCGTGTTTGCCCTTTTTAAGGCAACCCAATCGGATTACTCGTAAGCAGACAACTCCCCTGGCTGCTTCTGTCCGCCCCCCACACCCATTGGCTGCTGCCAGGTGAAAAGAAGGTTATAATTGTCGCGGCTGATCCGTTCACCGTCAAAATCAACAGTGTTATCATCCCTGTGGTCCTCGTCAGCTCGAGCCAAAGCGCAACTTGGATCTAAACTGGGTGACCCTGAACGCAACGCAAAAATAATGTCACAACACAAAATACCTGAAAGGACGCATTCATGAACTTGAAAATAGTGTCGAATTTTCTATACACCTGCAAAAAATATATACAACAATGCTTCCAGATGTGTTTTAAAAGTAACTAAAGGGAAGTCAATAAAAAAATCAATGAATAAAGTATACAACACATCACAAACATATACTCTTTGGCCTGGCTTCAACGTTTCTAAGAAGATCCCAAAATATTCCAAGAACCTGTTTAAGAAACTTTAGGAGTAGCCCATGAAACTCAAGTCACTTGACTTGAATTTCTTTGAATATGTGGGGTTGGATACATCATGTTCACATAGAACAGTGAAGAACTAGAAGTCCTCCACTTGTGAAGTTATAACAGCTTACTGAATACAGAACTGATAGCTTTCCAGGAATATGAAGTCATTTCCCCGTAACACAAAGGAGTGTCAAAGTGTTTGTCACCTAAAATGTGCGAGACCTGCTTTTTTTTTTAGTTGTGTCTTGCTTTATTTATTAGTCTGTTGTGTATTTCTTCTGTTAGGTTTGGCATTTCAGTAAAGTTAGATGTGAAACTCAGCTTGTTTTTTTAGGTGATGAAAATAAAATGAAGGAATGTCCTTGATTTTATCTTTAAACTCCTGTGTGGGAGACGTGATACCAGGACAATCCAAGTACATCATCCTCCAGTGCACACCCAAAAGTGCTAAACGTGTGTTTTACTTTTTGAGTTTTGACTGGTTACTGTGATTATCCTCCTGGTGACTTAAATCAGGCCTCAAATCTGCACTTCTATATATTTAAGTTTTGTTTTTTTCACAGGTTTGTTGTTTTTCAGCACAAAAGGCAGTAAATCCCTTGTGACAGCAGACATAAATCATTGCAGGTAAAGCCCTTGGGCTAACTTATAAAAACACAGACTCATACTTCACAGGGAACAGCAGAATTAAAACATGTGGTCCATTTTGATTTTAGTTGTATTATGGTCACATTTATGCACCTTAATCACACTTATCTTACCAGAATTTTCACTACAGCATCACAGCTGAAAGTTCTAGTTAATGAAAGTGACTTTGGGCCCTTTTTTCAAGACCAAAGTACTTGTTTCTGTCAAAAAAAAAAAACTGGTGGCACCGGCTAGTGCAGCAGAGACAGTTCAGTATAAAAAGAAGCATGGAGGAAGTCAGTAAAACAACTTGGTTTGAGCAACATGATTAAATATTTGGATTCAGACATTGCAACAGCAAAGCAGGACATGTTGTTCATTAGTTACACATTAGTGTTCTGTAACACATAAGCAAGAACATGATTAACACGTCTAATATATGATTCATAGACATTAAAATCTTATCGGTCATAATTTTGCTCCTGCACATTAACTTGGCCTCTGTAAGTGCTTGAACTTCTAAGTTATACTGTATAACATTCCACAGTTCTCATCTTGTAAATAATATGGATTTAATTTCATATTAACAGTTTTGCACAAAAATCATTAACATGCACAGCTGTGCAAAATCTAGTAATTAAGCAGATATTAAAAACACACATTTGTCTCTCGTTTTAATCATTTTTCAACTTCTTAAGAGACTCACAGTTATGAACACATCATGAACAGAAATGAGCAGCAGGCGATGTGATCATTTCCATACGTCGATTGACATGAAGTTCATTCTATTTTTAGTTTTTCTCTCTTGTTGTAAATGACTCTAAATGGAAAATGGTGGCTATATAATGAAGCCGGATCTCTGGTACTGAGCTACACGTTAAAATTTAAAGGCCTGGGTGTCATGAACTGTTTCACTGTCTCATTTGTGATTTGTTTACGTCTCTCCTGGTGCTGAGCAATCATCGGCTGCAGAGTCTCAATCAAAAGCTTTTTCAGTTCTCCTGTTAGGAGAGCTCCACTCGAGTAATCCTGTGAAGAAAAAAAAAACATGAAGTGAATGAGGGTAAATCTGAGGGGGGAGCAGACAGGAAGATGACGATTAGAATGAGAGCAGAGATGCATTGACAAATGGTTCATTTTCCTTCACCTGTCTAATTTTCTCCAGTTGTTCATCATCATCCAGGAAGAAGGTCAGGTACAAGAAAGAGACATCTACGTCTGGATTCCCACCGTACTTCCTGTGCTCTTCCACTGTGTCTTTCCCTCCCGAAAAAGCATGTTTGTTAATCTGTGAGAAATGAAAACAGGTCAGATATGTAAAAAAAATAAAAATAAGTGATCAAACTGAGTAACTTTTCAAGAGTTTAATAATTTCATAGAAATGCCTTGTTTTTGATCTGCTTTGGAGTGTCAGTGAGGAAGATGGAGGAGTTCACATCACTGGCGCTCATCTTTGTCTGCGCCCCCTGCAGGGCAGGGAAGAAGGTGGAGTGCAGCAGGGCTGGTTTTGGATAACCGATTCTTGGAGCAACGTCTCGTGTCATCCTGAAGTACGGATCCTGGGTAAGAGATACGACAAAAAGTGTCAGATTCTGTGTGATATGAGTAGAACTCAGTCTTCCTGCTACATGCTGCTGTCTTTACCTGATCTATAGCACAAGGGATGAGACACTGTATATCTTTTCTTTCTCCAAAGATCTGAGGAAAGGAGTTACTGAAGGATGGAGCTGCCTGGATGGCTGGGAAACTGATCTTTCCTGGGAGAATAAAATAAATAAATACAGAGTCATAATCAGACTTAAGAACCAGATCATTATTTAGCAAACCCCAAAAAACTTCATTCTAGCAAGTAAAGTACAGGTACATTGTGCAAAAGACTGACTAAAATCTTACCTATGCAGTCACTGTCTGTAAAGCCAAAGATGCCTTTAACCTGATTAAACGTGACATGTTTTTGGATCTTCACCACATTCCTGTAGAACTCGGGCGATGCTCTGTGGAATTGAAATCAACACAATCAGGCAACAAGAAATATAGAAAACTTCCAGTCGTTCACTTAAAAATTGTACAAAATTTGAAACATTGTATCCAGACCTACAGTGCAGACCAAAACTTTGGACACAAACTTTGTATCCAAACTTTTGGTCTGTACTGTATTTCCATATTAAAAGGTGGTAAAGAGGATTTTGGCCTGAATGAGAAGCTCAACGGCTGTTTGTCATTTCACCCCATATAGTCGAGGTCAGAGAAGATGAAGGTCTTGTTGACATCAAAGCCGCAAGCGATGATGTCTTTGGCATTTTCGATGGCAAACTGGTGGCATTCTTCTAGTGTTAGATCCTTCCACAGATACTTCTCATCATCAGTCATCTGGATCACCAAAGGGATATCAAACACATCCTGAAGCCATCTGTAACAAACAAAGTCAAATTAAGGTTTGTGTGGGATTATATGCAGCTAGAGGGTTAGAAACGGAAATCTTTACCAGACCGGCTCAGAATTTAGAAAGAACTCACTTAGTAAAGATGAAGGGGATGAGGTGACCAACATGCATGGCCTCTGATGACGGACCTCTACCGGTGTAAAGGTAGAAGGACTTGTTCTTCTCATACGCATCCAGAACCTGATGCATATCTCTGCAGAGCCCAGTGATAAAAAGAGAAATGTTTTAACTGCAGCATAATTCCCACAATTGCAGTGAAAAAAAAACAGATGATGTCCCAAAAACAATTGATAAGATGCTTCTTTACTAGATGTTAGAAATGAGAAAGAATACAAACCTGTGAGAGAAGAAAATGCTTCTTCGTAGAAAGCGATGAGGTTTCTGTCCAGAGACTTTTTCTATCCTATCCACTAGTTCCTTGTCTATTTTACTGCTGCCAAACCTTACTAAAAAAATAACACCAAGATTATTTAGCATTCAGCTTAAATTGCCTCCCAGATCAGACTTAGAATCTTTGTCTTACCTATGAGTTTGTCATAATCGACTCCCTTGGCATTCGTGGTTGAAACGTTCCACGGGTCGACAGTGTCTTCTTCATCTGCACCATCCACCGCTGGTCCATTGTCTGAAACAGCCATGTTTTCTGATGGCGGACATCCTGCTTTATAATCCTGTCCCGTCACCTGTTTGTAGTCTGTTTTCAACTTTAAAAGCAGCTGAACAGCTGATTCAATTTCAGCCTGGAAAAACAAAAACACTAGTTATGTGACCGTGACACACACAGAGCAAAACAGTCAAAGCTTTTGAAAACAAAAAGATTTACAGGAAGTGAAATTTGTTTACTCATACTATTTGGCGATATAAACAACAATAAAATCACTTACTTTCTCTGCTTTGGCTGTTTTCAGAGATCTGACTTTATCTCCTTGTGCATTCAGTCTCTCGTAAAGCTCCATGGGAGACTTAGCTCCTTCCTCATCTCCTTGACAGTCTGTCATCTCCTCACGCTGACCAAATAAATAGCAAAAAGAGTTTAAAGCTGTAAACTGATCACACATGTGTCAACATATGGCAGCTAACTTAGCAGAGCTAACTAATCGTTACTACCCACAACTCTGGATTTACCACAAGAATCCGCCATATTCCATAAATGATTCAATCACTTTGATTACATTAAATCCAAAAAATGCTAACATTTATTATGTTGACTTGTCAGTATACCGTATTTTGTCCACACACAGCTGACAGCTCGCTCGATACAGCCCACTGATTCAACTTGCATCAGCTTGTACGAGCTGGTGTCTGTGTCAGATTCTTCCCCAGCATACGAGTTTGTTCATTAGTTCCGACATTGATGAGTCCACGCAAAACCTTGAAACTCTGCTGCACACATTTAATGCAGATCAATATTTCTGTAATTCTATGTCTAATTTCATATGCCATTTACAGATATAAACTATTTTTAAAAATTACAAATGTGACGGAAGAGAATGGCATATTTTATGTTCCTACTTAGGTTTTTCAAAATAAAAGCATCTAAATATAGACAATGTTGGACAGACCCCACTTAGTAAACGAAACATTGCTTTTATTCTGAAATGCTGCATTTACTGAAACTATATTTTAGGAAGCTGAACACAGTAAAATAAAATTAGCGCTCTGGCATCAAATAGATTGATGCGTTCTTCAGGCTGCAGGTACGACAATGAAAGTAATACTCATTGGGTTGGTTTATTTTGTATTGTTGGGCACATCCGGTGTTCATGGGAAGGGAAGCTGCGATGCTAGTTAATTTAGCCACACAGTGTTGGGCTGCTCAGAGAAACACATGAAACAGTATTTTATTACTATTTTTATACTTTAAATACTGTTAATGAACAAAACAGATTTAACGTATTATGAGAGGGAATTTTGTAGATGGTAACAAGATGTTTTATTTTGGTTACTGTGCCGTTTTTGTTCAGTTGCATATGATATTGATAGATTACTTAAACTAATGTTTACAATTATTTTAATTAGGTTACCAAACAGGAAATGGTTTATATTTGAAAAGATGTGAACTCAGGTTAGTTTAGGACTGCAAATGATTATTTGAAAGCAGCATTCAATTACTAGGGATGCCCCAATGCTGATACTGGTATCGGGTATTGGGGCCGATAACATTTACGATATTTAATTTTTTTTATTGAGTTCAACAACATTTGTTGTAACAAGCAGAAAGAAAATAAAATCTGTCTTCCAATTCATTGCATTTCTTCGTGTGGTAAAAGTATCGGTATTGGCACCCGGTATCGGCAAGTACTCGGATTGTAAGTATCAGTATCGTATTGGTTTGAAAAAAGTGGTATCATTTCATCCCCTATCAATTATATATTTAAGGCACATCTACAGATGTTTCTGTTTTTAAGAATAATTTCACATATGTATTAATAAATGCTGTTTATTAGAGACAGTTTCATTGTCAGGTGGTCTGAGTTGTAATTAACTGTCTTTTCTTCTTGTATCAAATACAGGAAATTCCCATTTTAAGACTCTCTTGTGTTACAGAAGCAAAATTATTTATATTTTAATGGTTTAAAACAGCAACATCTTAGGTTTATTATAACTGCAGGTACTTTGAGTTCCCAAAACTACAATATCAATTTTAGATTTTGGTTGGGAAGGACTCAAAGTAAAAAAATTAAATGTCTAAATCACATCTGCTTTTGACTTTATTTGTATTAAATTCAGTAGGTTGGGCCATGAACTACAGTGTAATTAAAATTCAGTGGGGTGATCTGATCAGAACTTTAACTCCACATCATAGGTGATGTGTTTTTTAAACATGTATCAGCACATTGTTAATAATGTCTAACAGTGAAGACAATTAAAAACACCCACATGCCCTTTTTTAAATTAATCAATTAGATTTATAATTGTTTTTTCTCTTAAATAGTTTCTGTGTGCTTTGCTGTGATCACTCATCTTCATACAACTCTCGATAATTATTATTTGTAAATTTTCTGTTAGGTGCTGTACAGCGTGAGTACTGTAAAAATAAAATTACCACTAGATGGCATGTTGGGGTCTTTAATAAGCGAACAGTACTAACTGCTGTTTTCCTGTCATTGTCAGTGTCAGATGAAGATGTCCTCACTGGTAGCCTATGATGACTCAGAGTCAGAAGACGAGTCCTTGAACCAGATGAAGGAGGTCACATCAGCTGCTGTCCAAACTCTATCAGCTGTTTCAAGTTGTAGAAACTCCAACGTGATTCCTAAACCTGCAAATTTGGTACATAAACAGGCCGTTTTAGAATCGGTAGGAAGCAGCTCTTCGTTGCATTTGTGTTCTTATCCACTAACGCATACAGACTGTGAAAGAGACTCCTGCAGTGAAAGTGCTGCTCGTCTGAGTTTACCTGCAACTCAGGGAAAAACTAAACTGCAGCAGACTGTTCCTTGTGTTCCAAAAAACTTCACTGATGGATCCAGTCCAGCAAAAAGACCCCCAGCTGTCTTGCCTGGTGTTAGACCATATGTTCCTAAGAGACAGAGACTTTCTGTGGAAACAATAGACCCAAAGTATCCATCAGGGCATGTCCACGGGCCTCAGACCGGGACCAGTGGCATTCTCTCAGATGTGTCAGCGAAGCTGAAGCCATATCTTTCTGAAAAGCCCAGAGCAGCTGGTATTCCGAGGAAACTTCTGATGAAGCTGGAAGGCCACCAGGGCTCCGTCAACACGGTTCGGTGGTGTCCTGTTCCTCATCTCAGTCACCTGCTGCTGTCGGCCTCCATGGACAAGACATTCAAGGTAAAAGCAGCCATTTACCATTGAAACGATGACACTTGGAAGCAATAAAAACCCTGGAGTGCAATTTTACTCTCAGTTCCATTGGATCAACTTCTGTCATTTCAACAGCTGTTACTTTTATTCATGACTAAAAAACCCTATGCACAGGTGCGATGTACATTTCGGAGATCTCAGGCTAAAGTAACTTACGTTACTGTGCAGACAGAGACATGATATCTGCTCTGCTACCTCAATTTATAAATTTACCACAAACCATTTCACCTCAGGAACGTGTCCGTCACTGTCAGCTGAATGTGTGTCAGGACTCATGGGACGTCCACGTCCCTCCATCCCTCTTTTCTGTCTTTGTCTCACTCTTTTTGATCCCTCCTCCCCTTCCTTTCCCTCATTTCACACCTGGAAAACAATCCCTCGCCCCTCCGGTTGTAAAGGTCAAGCAGTGCAGCTATCTGCCTGCCAGTGTCTAAATATTTCTCTACCAGTATGAAATCACGTATCGCACCAAATATCCTCAGAGAACTCTGACTAATTAACGATTTAAATATGAATGAGTTCATTTGCATAATCATACAAGTGCAGTCACCTAGTCTGGCACGTGGAAGAGGCTGTGTGCAGCAGATGGAGGAGACGAGCGGAGGATGGATGGAGGGGAAGACTTGGTTGTTTGTATGCAAGAATTATCTGCTGTTCTCTGTCCCAAAATGCCAAGCCTGGAGTTTCAGTCAAACCAGCAGCTGCAGGAACATTAAAGGTTCTCATATTTATATTTTCAGTGCCTCATAAATCCTTTCAGCCACTTTGACTTATGAAATATTCAAATGTTAGATTTATCCCTTCTGTTTTGTGCTTTATGCATCCCTGACAAAACAGGATACAGTAACACAAATACACTGCGATGTTTTTCACGCTGAGGTCACAGAAAATCCTGTTTGACTGTCTGGTTTTGTTACAGTTGTAACCATAGCAACAATATGTTTTGCTCCAAACAGTCTTACCCTTTAGCTGTCAGCATTGAAAAAAAGGATATTAGTCATGGTTTAAAACCAATTTAATAATTAGTCTACTCTTAATTTGGAATGTTTTTCAAGTGTATGAAGGCAAATGAATCAATTCTACAAAAATTGGTAGAGAAGCTACTGATCAACCACAGAGATGCTTTGTGGAATGAAAATGAAAGTATAAAATAACATAATTGCTCGTGATAATATTTGGTTGCTGAATTGTTGGCAGGAATTTCACCCATGAGGTGTTTGTCAAAGTTCTGCGCTCCTGTCTAATTATTTCCTGTCAGTCAGGAATTTAAGTTCGCAGAAGACATGAGCAATAATATTATTGAACTAAAAAATATATGTTTAATTGATATTTCATTCTAAATACAGCATATGGTTCGAATAACTGCACAGGTACAGATATGTGATAAAACTCAAGCTGTGGCTGTAAAAATGTTCATTTTGTTGAATAATTGCAGCTTGTCAAATATTATTGTTTCCTTACTAATACTCCAGCGTGCTTTATCTACTGTAGCTTTCACCAGCTTCACTTCAGTTATTGTTTCCTATTCTTCCTTGGCTGAATGGAGTGTGTGGACGTAATAAATGAAGTCCTAACACGCTTTTCTGTGCTCGTGTTTCTTCTCTCTGACATCCTTCATGCTTTTTGACATCTCTTCCTCCATCCTGTCTGTCAAACTATTGTTACTCTACCCTCTTTGTTATCATGGCTACTGCAGGTGTAAAGCTTGAAGTTGATTAAACTGTTACTAGTTCGTTTCTAATTATTAGGAAGCAGATTATGCCAGTAAACCATTTGCAGAGATCCACTCAGCCTGTCGAAGTGACCGTTAAATTTAAAGGAAGATGCAAGAAAATGTATCTGTTTGTCTTGGAGTATTGCAAAAGGGTGCAGTGATGGTTTTATTAGGATGTATGTCTTTTCTGGCTTATTTAGCTGAATTTAATTGGGACTTTAGACGTAATAGATGGTAAATTCTTGCTTTTTGTCAGTTTTTGTCATCACCTTGAGATGGCAGTGTTTCCCTTATGCTAAGATCAAACAGAGAAGGAGAATATCCTGCAGAGAAATGAGTAGAAGGATTCCTAATAGATATATTGCTCCAATATTTAACAAGTTGCAATTAAAAGTGTGACCCTGGAGGCATCACTGGCTCCCTGCCTATTTAACCACTGCCTGCTGGATTATTGTGTCACTCTTTCTATTTAAATCCATTTCTCTTCTCCGTCTCCTTCAGGAAGCAGCAGTACAGTACTTCCTAGTGTGTTTGGAATGCTGTACGGAGTCATGTTTAATAATGAAGTGCAGAGAGACAGGGACGGATCTGCAGTTTTCCACACATTCTCCAACTTTCTCTGTGGCCCCGGTGATCTCAGAGAAAGGAAAAAAAAATACTTCATCATTAGTGCAATCAGTGGGCGCCAGATTAGACCACATTTCAAGCTGTGCTTCTCCGAGAAGCCTTTGTGCTTTGACACGACAGAAAACCCAGCGCACTGATTAAAAACATGCCACAGTGGCCAACGTGTTTGCTAAGAGATCTTTTTCAATTCCAGCACAATAGACCAGCCATGTGATTACCACCTCTATTATTAATACACATTATTTATGTGTAGTTATGATTGAAAAGACATTTAAGTGCCTTCTGGTCTTCGCGCTGTGACCTTTGAACTAATATGTCATTTAAAGGCAAATAGTTTCAGCAACACGAAAATGATTTCTTCAGATATAATAACATATTTAGAAATAGAAACTAGAGATGAGTTTACACGTTAGAACTCTTAAAGTTGCTGTTTTCCGTGATGCTGTTGCAACGGTCTGTGTTTTTTTTATTTGTGACCATGGCTCATGCTCACGTCTGGCAGGTGTGGGATGGAGCAGAAAGTGGACGATGCCTCAGGGTTTACACCTGCCACTCGGGAGCTGTGCGTGATGCCTGTTGGACCCCCTGCGGGCGACAACTCCTCACCGGCTCATTTGACAACACGGCTGTGATCACTGATGTGGAGACGGGCAAGTAGCCGCACTTCGCTCTGTATTTCTCACTGCTGCTTAATAACACACCAGATTCGCCTCTTGATGCAGGAATTTTGTGTGAATTTGCCCTGAAAAGCAGTAACACTTTGCTGTTTGTGTATGTTTTCTTTAATTTGCGCTGACCTAATTGGAATTCTCTTGGCTGTTTTTCATTAAATATCTTCCAAGCACACTGCTGGTGTTTGGCAGCTTTACCTCCTGCAATCCTTGTGTTTCATTAATTCATAAATAAATAAAATAATTTATGTTGGGAGGGATTTGAAACTCCCTTGAGCCCCCAAACCAGTTAAAAATCTATTGCTAAGCTGCTTCCTCTTCAGTCTGACTCGGGGGAAACATCCTGAAATATTACATAAATATATAGTAATTATGTCTCATCAGACTCTAAACTATGAAACTATCATTTCATGAAAATAACAAGATATATGATTCTTATAATAGAGTTACATTTTTTTAGTCTTTTTTTACTGTAATTTCACTTAAAATAACTTTTTAAAATTATAGTGAAGGTGAAAATATTTTGACACACCCACTGAATCCTATCCTGCAGTCTGACACTGAAACCGTAAATGTCAGAGCAACAGTGCAGATGATGTGTAGCATCTACCTTTAGCTTAACAACCAACATTTTTGGCTTCTGTTAAACCTTTCTCAGCTGATCGTTCATGAATCATGAGCGGCGAAGTGTCAGATTTCTTTCCATACAGATTTCATCTCTGCTGATTCGTTTGGAAGACTGTTTAACATGTGCTCACTGTGCAGGTCTCTTAATGCGTGCAGAATGTAATTTAGGTACTTACTTCTTTTAAAAAGTCATTTTTGCTAATAAACAAACAAACATTATCCACGCTCGTTGCTCCTGATCTGAGAAAATAAGAGTTTGAGTAAAACGATGCAAAGTTAAGTATTAATACATATGTGTTCTGAATCTGCCGTGGTACTGTATCTCCATCTCTGGGGTCAGCTCATGGCGGTGATGACTTGCTACAGTTTGCACTTCCTCTCTCAGCACGTCTGTCAATACTGTCAATAGAGCCTACAGATAATAGGTTGGGCAGCCCATTAAACATGCAGGCAGCTCCAGGAAGGGAATCAATAATAGATACATCACCACAGGAGTGGCTTCCATGACCTTCTACTGGAACATCACTAACCACAACTATAAACAAATAAATACTTATTTGATCACCAGTGCCTTGATTGGCAGCTTCAGAGTAGCTTCAAAGCAGGAGCTGAAGGAACTTCCTGAGTTCTTTGTTCCATTGAACTCGTTTCTCTGTATTTGGATTTGACGAATGAAATTGACTGTATTGTTTCTGAGTGACGATCTGCATGTGGGTGCTGGAAGGCAGGAGTAATAAGACGACAATCTTATGGCAGCTTGAAAAACTGAAGAAAATTCAATTTAGTAGCATAATAATGTGGGAGTTGGGAATCCAGCCCAGTTCCTTCACAACTGTAGCTCAGTTTAATGTGGCAGAGCTCAGATGAAGTCCCTGACACTTTAAACTCAATCATATTCAAGCGCTGAAAAGAACACAGAGAATGAGCTCCATTCATAATCTCACTCATAAGATTTTAAATATGGACCAGAGAAACTCTAGTTCAGAAGCTCCAGAGGAGTGAGACTTCTAGAAGATCTGAAACAACCTCATACTAGAGGTTTATCATATATAGGATGTAAAGATTTAAAAAAAATGAACGAACCCAGTAACATTCAAGTATGTTAACACAAGTGATGGGAAACAAAAAGCTGAATGTTTTCAGTCACCAATCAGGATGAAACAGGAAGCATGAAACAGCATGAAACAAGCTCCCCCTACTGGCTGGTTGCATTATATGTTTTAAGTCTCTTAAAGTTTATTTATTTCTTCTCAGAAATAATTAACCTGACTGTGTTTCTAAGCATAGCGTATTATTGAGGATTTGAACTACATATATTTTGATGTGATACCACGAGGAAGCAGTTTTGGATTATGACCCATTTGGAAAGCTTTTTTTTTTTTTTTTTTTTTTTTTTGGCAACCTACCATCTTCATAACAGGTTTTGTCATAGAACATAAAACAAACTTTTACTTAAAAATGCAAGAGCTTCACCCACATAATTGCACACTCTCCAATTAGCAGGAGTGGTGAATGGTCGGCGTGTTCTGCAGTGGTATCTTTTAAAAGCAGCCAGCGTCATGTGGGAAGTGTTGCCAGAGGGCTGCTTCACACTTGCTCTGCTTCTGTCTGTGCTCCCTCCAGAAACTGTGCATTAATACCCCCAGTGAGCATTTGCAATATTTATTACAGAAACCTTATCAGCTCCAGATCTGTGAAAAAAAAAAAAACGAAGAAAACTGGAAAAGATTCTGCACATTTCTGATGCTTTTAACCCCTTTTGTGTCGTCACGTTGGTCCTGATCAACCGTATGTAGCAACGTGTTTCTAACTCCTGCCTATGTGCAGTTTGAGCGTCCTGCTTTGATAGATTTAATTAGAAAATGTAGTGATTCTTTCTGCCCTGAGGGGTTTATCCCTGCTTTTCGTACCATGTGCCCCCTTGTTTTGTAGTCATCAGCTTAGACGTATGTGCTTTTCCATCAGCGTAAATCTATCACAAAGGGAGGGACAGATCATTTACAGTCTTCTCTTATCTGTCCACAAACTTGCTAATTATTAGTTCTTTAATTAAAACATGACGAGTTCTCGTTTATTCAGAGGTAAACCTTCCCTTCCTATTGTCTTTCCAAACATGGGACTTTTAATCTCTATGACAGATCTTTGCTGCCAGTAAGCCAATTAAGCATGAAGCCCTTTTGAAATAGACTGTTAAAACTTTGGATCCAATTGGGGAGCCAAAAAAAGTCCTTTTATAGTGACTCATTCTCCTCATTTGCAAAGACTTGGTATGAAAATCCTGGGACAGCTGTATACCAAACTGTTTTCATCGAGGGTTAACAACCTCGTCTTTAGACGGGGTCTTTGTTGTTTGTTCGATGAATTAATGAGCAGCCACTGAGCCCTGAGGTGTTCCACTTTGTGCAATGTTCAAGTCGCTGGCTCAGACTCTGCCTTCATGTTTTCCCACAAAACTAATTTTGGGTCGTACCCTGTCAGGCCTAATTATACTTAAACCCCTCAGCCTTCTTGTTTTGCGTTTAAGTGTGAAATTTTTAAATTGACTTCGATAAAACAGCCTCAAGCCAAAACAGTATTTTCGACTCTGTTTCACTCTTCATCATCACAACATCTCTGTCAGTTTCATCTTTTTGTTTCAAGTGACGCAGATTAATAACTGCAGCATCACGAGCTGATGTTCAAAACTAAACTTACTTTCATGCAGAAGAGGTTTGCTGTATTGCAGATTTTTTTTTGATCAATGCTGTCACCCCCCATCATTTAATTAGATTTAAAGCAGACGTTCCCTGGTCAATCAATAAGAAATCTGTAAGTTTCATTTACAGGGTTGAAACTGATGAAATTCTGCTTGAATGATCTGGAAGATCAGAAACAGGTTCTTCCTTTTATTGTCTTCTGGAACAGTTTAAAACTAAATTTATTCTTCAGCTCCTTTGAACTGTTCAGCCTAATTTATTAGTAGTGAGCGAATAAAATGTCCTTATTATATTTGAACATTGGAGAACTGGAAAAGGAAATTTAGACTTTAGAATTTTATGAATTGTTTTGAGTTTCTTTTCAATCTTGAGCTACAAAGTGAATAATGAAGTGACATATTGTCAGTGCTAAAAATCCTTAATGTTTCTTTAAACATCTGCATCACAAAGAAATATCTGTTCCTCCTATCCCCACATGAAATCTTGATTTTAAAGTTTGAAATTGCACCGATGTTTGCCTGAAGAGGATCTGAATGTTATAAAAATAGATTCATTTCTCTCACCTTAAAGTACCTAAGAATATTAAGATCCTTTATTGTTTTTTCTTTTGTAAATTATCCAAACATTTGAGTAGTTATATGAAAATACACGAGGCCGGAACAATAGAGTCAGAAATGTATTTTAATTATATCATTTTAAAGAGTATGTAATATATATACAGTGGGGCAAAAAAGTATTTAGTCAGCCACCAATTGTGTAAGTTCTCCCACTTAAAAAGATCAGAGAGGCCTGTAATTTTCATCATAGGTATACCTCAACTATGAGAGACAAAATGCGGAAAAAAAATCCAGAAAATCACATTGTCTGATTTTTAAAGAATTTATTTGCAAATTATGGTGGAAAATAAGTATTTGGTCACCTACAAACAAGTAAGATTTCTGGCTTTCACAGACCTGTAACTTCTTTAAGAGGCTCCTCGGTCCTCCACTCGTTACCTGTATTAATGGCACCTGTGTGAACTCGTTATCAGTATAAAAGACACCTGTCCACAACCTCAAACAGTCACGCTCCAAACTCCACTATGGCCAAGACCAAAGAGCTGTCAAAGGACACCAGAAACAAAATTGTAGACCTTCACCAGGCTGGGAAGACTGAATCTGCAATAGGTAAGCAGCTTGGTGTGAAGAAATCAACTGTGGGAGCAATTATTAGAAAATGGAAGACATACAAGACCACTGATAATCTCCCTCGATCTGGGGCTCCACGCAAGATCTCACCCCGTGGGGTCAAAATGATCACAAGAACGGTGAGCAAAAATCCCAGAACCACACGGAGGGACCTAGTGAATGACCTGCAGAGAGCTGGGACCAAAGTAACAAAGGCTACCATCAGTAACACACTACGCCGCCAGGGACTCAAATCCTGCAGTGCCAGACGTGTCCCCCTGCTGAAGCCAGGACACGTCCAGGCCCGTCTGCGGTTTGCTAGAGAGCATTTGGATGATCCAGAAGAGGATTGGGAGAACATCATATGGTCAGATGAAACCAAAATAGAACTTTTTGGTAGAAACTCAACTTGTCGTGTTTGGAGGGGAAAGAATGCTGAGTTGGATCCAAAGAACACCATACCTACTGTAAAGCATGGGGGTGGAAACATCATGCTTTGGGGCTGTTTTTCTGCAAGGGGACCAGGACGACTGATCCGTGTAAAGGAAAGAATGAATGGGGCCATGTATCGTAAGATTTTGAGTGAAAACCTCCTTCCATCAGCAAGGGCATTGAAAATGAGACGTGGCTGGGTCTTTCAGCATGACAATGATCCCAAACACACCGCCCGGGCAACGAAGGAGTGGCTTCGTAAGAAGCATTTCAAGGTCCTGGAGTGGCCTAGCCAGTCTCCAGATCTCAACCCCATAGAAAATCTCTGGAGGGAGTTGAAAGTCCGTGTTGCCCAGCATCAGCCCCAAAACATAACTGCTCTAGAGGAGATCTGCATGGAGGAATGGGCCAAAATACCAGCAACAGTGTGTGAAAACCTTGTGAAGACTTACAGAAAACGTTTGACCTCTGTCATTGCCAACAAAGGCTATATAACAAAGTATTGAGATTAACTTTTGTTATTGACCAAATACTTATTTTCCACCATAATTTGCAAATAAATTCTTTAAAAATCAGACAATGTGATTTTCTGGATTTTTTTTCCTCATTTTGTCTCTCATAGTTGAGGTATACCTATGATGAAAATTACAGGCCTCTCTGATCTTTTTAAGTGGGAGAACTTAAACAATTGGTGGCTGACTAAATACTTTTTTGCCCCACTGTATACACTCACCGAAAGGATTATTAGGAACACCATACTAATATGCTGTTTGACCCCCTTTCGCCTTCAGAACTGCCATAATTCTATGTGACATTGATTCAACAAGGTGCTGAAAGCATTCTTTAGAAATGTTGGTCCATATTAATAGGATAGCATCTTGCAGTTGATGGAGATTTGTGGGATGCACATCCAGGACATGAAGCTCCCGTTCCACCACATCCCAAAGATGCTCTATCGAGTTGAGATCTGGTGACTGTGGGGGCCGTTGTAGTACAGTGAACTCATTGTCCTGCTGGAAGTAGCCATCAGAGGATGGGTACATGGTGGTCATGAAAGGATGGACATGGTCAGAAACAATGCTCAGGTAGCCCGTGGCATTTAAACAATGCCCAATTGGCACTAAGGGGCCTAAAGTGTGCCAAGAAAACATCCCCCACACCATTACACCATTATACCACCACCAGCAGCCTGCACAGTGGTAACAAGGCATGATGGATCCATGTTCTCATTCTGTTTACACCAAATTCTGACTCGACCATTTGAATGTCTCAACAGAAATCGAGACTCATCAGACCAGGCAACATTTTTACTGTCTTCAACTGTCCAATTTTGGTGAGCTCGTGCAAATTGTAGCCTCTTTTTCCTATTTGTAGTGGAGATGAGTGGTACCCGGTGGGGTCTTCTGCTGTTGTAGCCCATCTGCCTCAAGGTTGTGCGTGTTGTGGCTTCACAAATGCTTTGCTGCATTCCTCGGTTGTAATGAGTGATTATTTCAGTCAAAGTTGCTCTTCTATCAGCTTGAATCAGTCGGCCCATTCTCCTCTGACCTCTAGCATCAACAAGGCATTTTCACCCACAGAACTGCTGCATACTGGATGTTTTTCCCTTTTCATGCCATTCTTTGTAAACCCTAGAAATGGTTGTGCGTGAAAATCCCAGTAACTGAGCAGATTGTGAAATACTCAGACCGGCCCGTCTGGCACCAACAACCATGCCATGCTCCAAATAGCTTAAATCACCTTTCTTTCCCATTCTGACATTCAGTTTGGAGTTCAGGGGATTGTCTTGACCAGGACCACACCCCTAAATGCATTCAAGCAACTGCCATGTGATTGGTTGATTAGATAATTGCATTAAGGAGAAATTGAACAGGTGTTCCTAATAATCCTTTAGGTGGTTGTATATAAACAATATAACGAGAAATACAGTAAAGTGTTAAAGGCAAAATTAACACATTTTTGTCACGGACTGAAAATAAGAACGCTCCATCACCTGGTGCACAAAGATCTAAACTCCTCATTCCAGAAGCTGTGAAGCTGCATCATTACCAAGAGGAGTTGTGTTTAGTTTATGTTCACTCTTGTTGTTTACAGGACAGCAGGTGGTGAAACTGGACAACCAATTTAAAGTGATGTGTGTGGCTCTGCACCCCGGCAGCCCAGACGTGTTCCTGTGTGGAGGTTACAGTCCTGTGGTTAAAGCCTGGGACTCTCGCTGTTGCAAGGTCAAACTTATTACCCTCCTGGCATCTATATATGATGTGTCATTTTCACTGGCTCTTGTTGCTTTTTGCTTCTACATTTTTCATCTGCCTACTAATTCAAACCGAACCTCTCTTTACGCTAGTGATCTGTGCAGGACTGTATGATATTGCTGCCTACACAGAAACACTACAAGTTATCTCATTAAATGTTCAAAACAAACTTTAATTTCATCTGTATCTCATAGATTGTTCCTGTGAAGCTGCAGTCTAATATTGCTATTAAGCCTAATGGCCTGTTTTATATGATAATCCTGTTCGCTTCCAGAGAATCTGAGCGCTCCCGTGTAATTTCTCCCCTCGGCGAACTGAGTCGTCTCCCAGCAGGGTTTTTGATTTAACACAGCGGAGATGTTTCTGCTAGTAAGTGTCAATATGAGCTGCAGACAGAGCATAGAGCAGCCCTTAGAAAATAGATTGTCAAAGCTCTAGTGTTCAGGCTGCATGTCAGTTTTAGGCTTGAACTTTCTTGCAGTGGAGCAGAACTACTCCAACACTTTGTCAGCACCGATATCAGCTCGCCAATTGTCGGGCTCAACCCTTCAGCTATTAATGTGGCGTCAGATAGAGTCAGGAGGCTGAAGAGGGATCCAGAGATCACGCTCCTGTGTTGTGTTAAAACTCCCTGACAGAAGCGCAGGTTTAAAGCTACAGAGAGAAAGGGTGCGGTTTAAGTGACAGGTAGGGGTCAGAGGGTAAACGAACTCGCACAGCGCTGCTGCTAGCTGTCCGATCCGCTCCCAGTCAACCTGATCTGAGCACTTACCAAACTAAGATCTTATAATTCACAGGCTTAAAGTATCCGACTCAGATAAAGAATATGCCTTTAATATTCCTTTAATACTGAAAATAAAACATGCTACCCTTTAATGTTATAGTTTTATATACATATAAAGTATATAAAACATGTATATAGCATGAATTAACTGATTACATACAGTGGTGTGAAAAACTATTTGCCCCTCCTCCTGATTTCTCCTTTCTTATTCTTTTGCATGTTTGTTACACAAAATGTTTCTGATCATCAAACATGTTTAACCATTAGTCAAAGATAACACAAGTAAACACAAAATGTTTAAATGATGGCTTTTATTATTTAGAGAGAAAAAACATCCAACTCTACAGGACCCTGTGTGAAAAAGGAATTGCCCCCTGAACTTAATAACTGGTTGGGCCACCCTTAGCAGCAAAAACTGCAGTCAAGTGTTTGTGTAGGGTTTGTGTCAGTGCTGGAGGAATTTTGGCCCTCTCATTGTTGTAATTCAGCTTTATTTGAGGGTTTTCTAGCATGAACCACCTTTTTAAGGTCATGCCATAGCATCTCAATAGGATTCAGGTCAGGACTTTGACTAGGCCACTCCAAAGTCTTCATTTTGTTTTTCTTCAGCCATTTAGAAGTGGATTTGCTGGTGTGTTTTGGGTCATTGTCCTGCTGCAGCACCCAAGATCGCTTCAGCTTGAGTTGATGAACTGATGGCCGGACATTCTCCTTCAGGATTTTTTGGTAGACAGTAGAATTCATGGTTCCATCTATCACAGCATGTCTTCCAGGTCCTGAAGCAGTAAAACAACCCCAGACCATCACACTACCACCACCATATTTTACTGGTGGTATGACGTTCTTTTTCTGAAATGCTGTGTTACTTTTACGCCAGATGTAACGGGACATTTAGCTTCTAAAAAGTTAAACTTTTGTCTCATCAGTTCACAAGGTATTTTCCCAAAAGTCTTGGAAATCATTGAGAAGTTTCTCATAAATTCTAATTTATTCCATCAAAAAGTATGTCTGCAACCTTAGATTTAAGTTATTTTATTGATTAAGTATCAATAGAAGTATAGAATATGTGAATGTGGAATTTGGCTTAAATGTTCAAACCTTGATCTTACTTACTTATAAGTCTTTATAAGCAAGTGTAGGACATCTTGACCTCCCGCCTTGGGGAAAAGGAACCAAATGTTTTTTTTTTTTTCATCTTTTTAATCTCATCTGAACTGAATGTTGCTGTTGTTTTCTGGGCATCGTGTGTTAGTACTTTCCAGTCAGGAGCATTGTGTTGCTGAAAGGCATTCAGTAATGTTTTTATTTGAACTTATTTAATTTAAGTAATCTGTCAGTAATCCTGTGCATTTCCATGTTTCTATATTGAACGTTTCTGTGGGTTTTTAGGTGGTAAAAGTGTATAAAGCAGGGATCCAGCAGACCCTGGATATCCTCTTCCTGAGCGGTGGGGGGGCTTTCATAACAAGCACAGACTGCGTTAGCAGAGACTCGGCAGACAGGACCCTCATCGCCTGGGACTACCAGACAACAGCCAAGGTTTCCAACCAGATCTACCATGTGAGCATTCAGAGATCACAAGTCAAGCAAGTCTGACTGGTTTATTAAACAAAAACATGCAAAAAGAGGGAGAAAAAAAGGATGCTAATTATCAACACATCATTAATGCATACTGTATTTATTTAAATTGATTAAAACAAATTCCCCTTTCTTTTGAACCTCTCAAAAGACTTTTTTTAAAACATCCGGAAAAGATCAAATAGTCTAATTGTTTTATTTCCCATCTGTTGTTCACCCTCCAGGAGCGTTACACGTGTCCAAGTCTGGCTCTCCACCCGCAGGAGGAGTCATTTGTGGCCCAGACCAATGGGAACTACATGGCGCTGTTCTCCTCCCAAAAGCCCTATAGAATGAACAAGAAGCGTCGATTCGAAGGACATAAGGTCTGTAACAACTGTGGGGAACTCACAGGCCTGGTCTGTGCTACTCAGACACACATATGTAGATGGTGTTTCTACTCTGAAGCAGTCAGAGTAGCACATACATGTGAATATCAGGGTAGAGGATATAAAACAAGATATACCCAGGCTCATGGCTATCTCTGTGTGTCAGAATAAAATCCAAACTGTTGTGGAGAGAACTGGTCATTAGCCTCTCAGACAAAATTGTGTCACTTATCTTTGGAGGAACACAAGGACATTTCAGTTGCCAAAAGCCCGGAGGTCTCCATCATTTCAAAGTGAAGCGGATTCTTGGGTCTAACTGACTTGTCTGAGTGAGAGAGTCACTTGCTTGGACAGATAACCAACAAGTCAGTGGTCACTATGAATGAGATCCCTTTGAGAGATGGGTTAACATTACTGAAAAAGCTCTCAGTCAATCAGAACTTATTGTGGAGTGGCCAGAAAAGCAATTTTTCACTAAAAGGCACCTAATAGTCAGCTGGGAATTCAACAACAGCCCCTAAGTGACTCTTAGACCATAATAATCCTTTCATCTGATAGAAGCAAGATTGAACAATTTGACCCTGATTCACCAAACCATGTGTAGTGGAAATCAAACACCTCATTAGCTCCGTCCCTGTGGAAAAACATGGAGATGGAAGATTCATTCTGCAGGAAGTTTGTTTTCAGTGACTCAGGTTAGAGAACCAATCGGACATAAAGCACTTTTACACAGAATCCTAAAATAATGCCAACAAATTAAGAAGGGTCAAAGTTTAAAGTAGAAACCTATTATGTTGACACTCTCCATCCTGTTTGATTGATACTGAATGTTTAAGACAAAAAAAAATGTCACAAACCTTTTCTTCCTAAGAAATTCTCTGGCCTTGGCTGATGTCAAACACATTTTAATCCATTAAAAAGGTTGAAGCACTTTGTAAACAGACTCATTTACATTTTTATTCTTGATAAACACCACAATGGCAAGTCTTTGTTAAATAAGATGAGCAGAATCACTGAACTCGAGTGATTTTATGTGGAAGATTTGCATGTTTTGACAGATATATTTTGATTCCAGGTGGAGGGATTTGCTGTACGATGCAGTTTTTCTCTGGATGGAACCATCTTGGCGTCAGGGAGTTCCACGGGCTCTGCTCACTTCTATGACTATCACAACACTCATATGCTGCACTCTTTCAAGGCTCACAGCCAGCCCTGCATGTGTATTTCTCAGCATCCTGTTCTTCCTGCGACTGTGGTCACCTGCGACTGGGCAGGCGAGATAAAGATCTGGCACTGATGTCTGCGTATGCAGAAGTAAAGTGGAGAACTCAGACTTAATTTAGAAGTAATTAATTCTACATCAAGCCTATTGATGCCTTTGGAAGGATTTTTTTTACACTCTGTATCCTGCAAATCTTTATTTTGTTAAAGAAAAAAGACATTTTCAGTTGCTATAGTCACTGATGTGTAAATCTATTTCCTGATCAAAACAGTATTTTTTTAGTCCACACTCTGTCTACACATGAAATAATAAGATTTTTTCTGGCTCTGATGTGACATTTCTCTTTTTTACACAAGCAGCTTGGAGCATCACAGAAAAACAAGTAGAGGCCTAAAGAAAGAGGCCATCATCTGTCAAAGCACTGCCAGGTTCTCCCAAAATCTTGTCAGTCAACAACACTGCAGGAAAGAAAACTTGAATCTTTATTAAGTGCATATAAATGCAGTGCTATTTGCTGCACTTAGAAATAATGAAATGGTGTCTCTTTTGTTTCATTTTAAGTTCAAAAATAATAGAAATTTAGATAAATGAATCTAAAAATAACCTTTAAGTAGATCTGATTACAGCTTTTTGAAGAAAGTACTAGTCCTGCGAAAGATGTAGAAGACTTTGAAATAGATTTTATAAATGTGTCAAATAATTAAGTGTGTAAAATTAATATTCCAAGAAGTCTACAATGTGTTTTCTAACATCCATCTTTATTTAGGTAAATAAACAGACAGCAAAAATATAGAACCATGCATCAGACAGACAAACGTGTTGGCACTGAGACAGTTGGCCTGTAGGTCCGTGAACAGGGCTGGAGGTAGGACAGAACAGAACCACTTCAGCCTTGTTATTCATATGCAGACATTCAATAAATATAACAACTGAAACAACTAAAGAGCTGAAAATAGGTAAAAATAGTCAGATATTCATAACTGTTATTATCTGGTTTTGTACACTTTGTCCACAACAAATATATCTTTCCTCTGTATGATCATTAAATGTAATTGTTTCACACCCTGTTGTTACCTATCCATCAAACCAATTAGGAAGGCCTTTTGTGGTCTGTGATGTAAAATTTCATCTTTATATGAACAGTTTTATGTCAGGTCTCAGATCTACAGGAAATGGAGAGGTAGAGGCATGGCATTTCAAAGTAAAATCTTATCTGTCATAACTCAAGGACAAAGCAGAAGTTTTTGCTTATGCCCTTCACCATTTGTTGGAACTTTAGAGCTGCACGAGCAGGAAGAAAAATTTGGGAGCATAGATGTTTAAACAGTGTCAGTCTTCTATAAGAGAGTGGCAGATGGTCACATGATTGTTAGGGAGAAAAACAACCTCTGCAGCTTTTAATCTTCATAGGCCACAGTCTCATTTTTTGTGATTTTTCTGTTTTTTTCTTACTCAACAACATAGCATGCCTTTGCTACTTTATATATATCTATACGTACAGATTTAAACTATTTTCACAGTGTTTTCTCTGAAAAGAAACTGAGAATGCTGATTTAATGTAACACAGTGTCTGTACATTTGAACCTTTAACCACTTGTTTCATACTATTTCAGCTCCTTTTTGTTCATGGTGTGCAGAACTTTTCAAATTGATTGAAAAGAGTGGCGAAACCAGCTCTTTGGTTCTGACCCATGTGTCTGACAGTGTAAGAAAAGTTGCATTTTCCACCAAGAAATATTTAATTTAAGCGTAACAAATCTTCTAATCTCTTCAGTCTGAGAAAAGAATTCCTCCAACAAGCTTTTGTAAGTGACTGTATGAGTGTTAACTAACAGGAAGAACAAATGCAGTAAAAATAGTGTTTATATGTTGGGATAATATCACAGATATATAGTATGTCGCTGTTAGATACTGTAAAGTTCTGTTTACTGAACAGGGTTAAGGCAACTTCACAGGTGTCCTGGTTTAACTACTGTGCAGTACAACCACCCAAATGAATCTCATTTTAATACAAAAATATAAAAGAAAATCCAGCTGTATAAAATCAAAATATCTTTCAGCTCCTATTCATGTCCTAACAGTATACCTTAAATATATTTATATATCATTTAATTGTTTCATTTTACAGCATTTACCTAACTATAATTTTATCTGATCCTGAATATATTCATAAATATGAAATTTGATGAAGAAATTCAGACAATTTAAGGTTCTCGTTAAGTCTGAAATCTAGCTTCAAGAAGGAAATCTAACTAGCTTGCTATAAAATACAAAATGCCATAGAAAGTGGACATTTACAGGATATTTAACCTATTGCTTACTTGGCTTGAAAATGTTCCTTCACAGATAATGTGACCCCATGAGAAGTAGCTGAAGTGTGTTTTTCTATCCTTTTTTGTGTGCATTGCAAGACATGCATTTAGTTTAAGAGAAAATATGAAATGAATAAATCTTTTTAACAGCTTGCAGTCAGCATGGTTCACAACACATAATGGATAATCTCTTTCCAACATGAGTAAATAAGTCACCTCAATAAACACGCTTTTACTCAAAATCAAATAAATAAATAGATAAAGCAGACTAAATAGCTGGTATCAGGTCGCTACACTGCATTAATTTGCTCAATAGAAAAAAATGTTGCAGACTGCATGAAACGTGCCTTGGCTAAGATACAGAAAACAACAACAGCTAAACACTCCATCACAAGTAAGTGTTTACCGCAGGGAGACATACAGTGCAGTACAGTACAGTAAGGTAGGAATCATCATCATCATCATTGTCATCATGCACGTACTGAAAAGCTTATTTAAGCCACTCAGTTTAAAAGTGTACCATATAGCTGTGCCTTAGTCAAACTGTCCTTCCTCGTCAGTCCTGTGCTGCCAAATTTTTGGTATCTTGGAGAGGTTTTCTTGGGCAGTGCAGGACCAACACTGATCGCAGAACTGGAGCTCGGGCGAGGCCGAATGCTTGGCCGGGGACTGGGGTAGTGCTGAAGGCTGGAAGCTTCGAGGGAGCTTTGGTGTAAGGACTCAGCTGAGCTGTCCACACTGAGATTCACATAGTCCTTCTTGGCACTTTTAGCTGCTGTTGTTCCTCCACTGCTTTCTTTGTCCTTAGAGCACCCTGAAAGGAACAGGCTACTTTCAGAGTCTTGACTGTCCTCCTTGGCTCGGTACAGCACAGATGTTTTCTCCTGCTTGCGGTGCTCCTTAGGTTTGGGACTACGGCTGGGTGATGGGGAGCTCATGGCAAAACACTGGGCAAGCACATGGCTGCGGAAGACGTCATCACCTTCATGGAAGCTGCTGTAGAGAGACTCCTTGACTTTACTTGAGGGGCCCATAGCAAAGTGACATTCAGAAAAACTGTAAGGGGAAATCCGCCCTGCAATGTTGCGATAAGACGAAAAAGTGTTGATGTCTTCTACGCTTAACTGTTTCCAGCGGATACTCAAGTCATCCTCAGGGACCTGTGCATCATTTTGACTGTCCAAAGCTCCTCCTCGAGCCTGACCTAGTCCAGTTGTGGACCCCATACTATGAGAGGAAGCCAGGCGAGGAGCACTAGAATGGTAGGGTTCACTAAGGCATGAAGCTGTCCTTGTGTAGGAGGGCAAATTTCCCTTTGGTGGGCTCCTGGAAGTCACCATTTGTTGAATGCTGTGTGATTTGGAGAACCCAGGGTTGTCTTTTTCATAGGAGGACATGCTTTTTCGTTCATAGTCCCCACTTCCACCATCTCTCCAGTCCATATAGAGACCTTGGTGAGAAGAGGATAAGGCATTGCTTGCAGTGCGTCCATATCCACCACTAACTGCTCCCTTCTCATCTGATGCAAGACTGAAGCTGGAGTAGGAACTAGAGGCATGGAGACTACTGGTGCCAAACTCATTAGGGTGGTGGAAAGAAGCTGGGGTCTCATGGTGGGAAAAACTTCCAGACTGGAAATCATCTTCATCTGGGTTACTCTCTATGGAGTTCTGGGCATGAAGCTGAATTAGACCAGTGCCATGGAGGTCAACACTCTGCCTACGCTCTGTGTCTTGCCATCGTTCAGGGCAATACAGGGCTGTATCACTGCAGTACAGATCTGATGTCTTATATGCAACGCGGCGGTTCAGGTGATCATTGCTTCCTGTTCCTATTAGAAAGTCGCCATCCTGAGGGTGCAGGCTGGGTGAGCAGGTTTTAGGAGAACTGCTGCCAGGTTCGGGCTTTTCCAGGACCTTGGCAATTATAGATGTGGGCACTTCATCTGGGTAATTGGGGTGACCGGTTGCCATGGAGGCTCCTCTAGCTCTGCTATGTTTCTCCATGTAGGAACTGATACGTTCTTGAAAATCCAGTGGCAACTGAGAAATAGAAGTCAAACATGCAAAAACATAAAAGATGCTTGATGAAAAAATATCAAAACCAAAGATACATACAAGTGTTTGGAAAATACTGGTGCAGTTGCTAAGGCCCCCTTCACACTGGATTAAGACTCCACTAACCTAACCTCCCTCAGTGTAAAGAAACACTGCTATGCTCTTAGTACTCGCCAAATAGGTGTTTCCTTTGGAAGTTTGGATAGATTTTCTTGGCCCACAGCTAACTCAATATTTCTCTGCTTTTTTTCTGCATCCTAGTAATGCTCTCCTGCACAATGCTGATGACGTTGTATCATACGAGTATGAGTACAGTGTTGTTTTCTTCAAATTCTTCTAACCATGCCAGTGCAAATTGGCCTCATGCTGCCACCCACACCCCCACACTCCACCCAGGACTGTGATAATGCTCCTCTCACATCCTTTCTACATGTTTTGTGCAAGCTTAAAACTATATGATCTATCTACGATCAGGCTGTATCATAATGGGGAGTCTACTGCATTCTTAATACATGCCCAAAAATCTTGCCAAGACACAACAAAGTCCAGCCAGGTTTTGAGATTTTTTTACTTTGTACCAGGGTCATCATCTTGTGTAAAATACCTATTAATAAATTATTCTCATCAACAATAACGATAACAAAATACTAAGACAAAATGCAGTATCTCAGGGGACAATGCAGTGCTTTGTCTAGTTAATAAACCTAAATTAACAATTCATTTGTTTGTTTTATTCCAAGCAGCTCTCTGTTGCTCTGAAAGTTTCTGAGAAAATGATTTATCTTTATTAATGTTTTTTGTCATTTTCTACCTCATCTGTCTCATTCTATCTTATCTTTATTGTTCTATTCTTCACA
This sequence comes from Pachypanchax playfairii, assembly GCA_006937955.1. NCBI lineage: Eukaryota > Metazoa > Chordata > Actinopteri > Cyprinodontiformes > Aplocheilidae > Pachypanchax > Pachypanchax playfairii. The sequence continues at coordinate 1,381,317 of SSNP01000046.1, forward strand.
ATCAGACAAAAGCATCGATATAATTTCTTTGATTTGCTCAAGTCTGAGAAAACTATTACCTGCCAATTACAGACTGACTCTTTGTGCCTATTAAAGTTGGTCAGGGTCAGTAGGAACTGTTCCTGCCATACCAAGATCTTTCTTCTATCTTTATCCTTTTATCTTTTCTTTCTTGCTCCACTGCTTTCTCAACCAAAAGACACTTATCCCTCCAACCCACCCAGCTCTCTTTCAGTTTTTTTTTTTCTTTTCAGTGTTTCTTTCCACCATCAAACATGAACAGATATCAGTTCCACAGGGACTGGCTCAGATTCAAATTAAACCAGTGCTCTGGGTCTCCAGCTGGGCATGAAAAAATATGAGAAAACTGACTTGCCTTTGTTAAGAAAAAGAAACTTGCCTTGGCATGAAATAAGCTGCATGTTTTAAGTCAGAGCTATTTTTAGTAGCTGTTGACTCTCCCAGAGGGAACAGAGATGAAAAGTAGATGAGGCTGTGGGGGGGGCGGCATAAGATAATATCCAGTTTGTGCTGCAAGTGAGCTAGCTCAGCATTAGCTGCTATCTCAATCACATCTTAATTAACAGTTTCAAACTTCTGGAGTGTTACTCCGTGTGACATAACACACACATAAAGTACTTTGCATATAGAAAAATATGAAAAAGCTGCAGAAACAGTTGAACTGATCATATTTTGAAAACAGGTCATTCAATTTCATGCAGTCAACAAATACATTTTTTTGTTACAATCCTTTATGCATATCTGTTTATTGGTCAAATCGTACTGCTACAAACTTTTAATTGGTTTTTGACCCTGTTGCTAAACATGTATTGTATACATGTATTTTTTCTTTCTTGTGCATCAGGTGCTCTGGATAGTTCTCCATTGATTCATTCATTATGCACAGTCGGGGTGTAGACAGACAGCACTTCAGACAGCAAACCATCAGGCTGACTGAAGAGGCCTTGAGCAGCGTGACACCATCTTGTTGAAAAATCCCCTCATCAAGGCTTCTGATGGCACAGAAACACTTTTCCCTCCATAAATTATTAACAATTTCAACTTAATTTGTACACTAATGAGATGCAATTCATTTTCATTAAAACCATTTTATATTTTTTAAACTGTTTGGACAGCAAGGCTTTTTGTCACAGTGTTAATTTAAGATTCTTGCAGTTGTAGCAGCAGTGCTGGAGAACTCACCTCAGATAACTTGTGTGCTCTGTAATGCGACTTGGAGCACTGCAGCAGATGGGCTGCCAGGTTGCAGTCTTTTCTGTACAAGTCCTGAAAGAGGCACAAAGATTATCTTCAGTCACTTTAAAGACTTTTCTGACAGTCTGATGGTTTGTGAACAGTTTCCTGAACTCAGAGTCTTTTGAAATGTTACTTTCCCTGTGAAAATCCAAACCAATTTCAGTCCTTTAACAGGGACATATAGGCAATAGATTATAATCTAGTAGAAAGATGATTTTGTATTTAAAAGAAACAAAAAATACATATAAATAACCACTAAATTACCATAGTTAAACTATTATTGTATGGGAAAATGAGTTACTGTCATTTTACTTCTGTGTTTTGACTTTAGAAATCATACTCAGGTTCTTATTATCAGACTTTTATCTGCCCTTTGTTAATTTTTTTTGGAGTTGTGTGATGCAATATCCTCAGCCATATTTGTATAAAGAGCAAGCTCAACATATTATCTGTGCCACCAACACAGTTTTAAAACTGCAGCCCTAACTACAATATCACAATTAATCCTATTTGTTTGTGTTTTTTTTTTTTTTTCTAATTCCCAAATAAAAAAAATCACCTTTCTTCCAGCTGAGGGAGAGGAGAGAGATTTTTTAGAAATCTTGTCTTTAGGTTTTAACCTCTATTTTCTAATTCAAAATAAAATGTAAAAAAAATCTATAATATTGTTAAGCTGTTTGTTCACTGAGGTATTCAAAAAAGTAGTAGATTACTTTCATCATGATGCATTTACATCCCTTTTCTTTTATAAAATCAAACTCAGCCTTACTTCTTGTCTGGATTGGACTAGGGTGTAGGTGGGGCTGGGGGAGTCGAGGAAGATTGGCAAAATGCTGCGTACCAGAGAAGTACTACTAAGGGCCACTGGATGAGAGATAGAATTTCTAATCTAACTTTAAGTTTCCTCCCAGAAAGCCAGTTAAAAATGACTTCAAATAAAGTGAAGCACTGAATTGTCACGTGCTCGTGAGTTTAGAAACGTGCAACTCTGGCTCCAAATTCTCCCCACCCCGAGGAGGCTCATTGATTTCTGTATAATCACTATAAAACACCCAGTGGCTTAGAGGTAATACCTCTATCTGCTGTAGCACCTTGAAGCACAAATATCCAGGATGTTGCAGAAATACAGTGAGTATGACTTTAAGAGAGAGTGAGTCAATAGAGAAGGCTGCCTGCATGACAGGAGGAAGTGTTGGAAAGCACTTTTTAAAAAAGATTTGTTATTTCTTGCTACCAAATTCAACTTCTGTTTTAACTGGGCAAGATTACTAAGCAAGCAAAGAGGGCAAACACATCAGAGCAACCATTGAATGTATGTTCCTACAAAAAAAAATAGAATTGAAGCATCCTCATTGCATTAAACATGTCCGACACAGTACAGATGGAATGTTGTTACAAGCTTTTGTAAATATATTTGCTGATATATTTATTTATTTAAAACGGAGGTACAATGCATATTAATGAACATTTTTACAAATGTAAATATGCTAGATTGCAGCTAATTTCCATCTGTAGACCTCCTGGCAGGTTAGTGGTCCACTAATACAAATATACAATGGCATTACATATAAACAACATAAAATGGGACGAGGATAAAAACAATGAGCACATCATATATTAACAAACAACTGACAAATTAAAATATATATAAAAAAAAATGGAGACCTGACTGTATTGCACAAACAGCAGTTTTACACCCACCGTAGCTGTCCTAAGACTGCATCCTCATTTGCACCGTTCTACATTGCACCGAGCCTCATTACCCAAAACACTATTATACTGAACCCATAATGTACTGGCCCATTTTATACATATTCTTACCCACACTCCCTTTTGGACCCATTCACTATTCATAAATCACAACATTTTGTAAATGTTCTCACGTTGTCCTCTCTGAGTTTGTTAATGGTGATCTTCGCTTCCATGAGATGGTTGTTGAGAACAATGACTTCCCGACTGAGGGCTCTCTTTTCATCTTCATAGTGCTGGGACTGCAGAGAAAGATGGAGGCAGAACAGTAAAATAAAATCTTACAGAAAGAATTCGAGTAGATGATGGATGAGGAATGGATAGGAAAGGGTTAAAGGAAGTCGTTGAGACAATGAAAGTGATAAAGAAACCAAAGTTGGAGCAGCAAAGAGGAAGAATGAGATAATAACAGAGAGCCTAAAAAATGAAATGAAGAAAGCCTTAAGTCAGTATGAGTCTGAAATTGGTGCTGGCAGCGAGTCTTAATTAAAAGAAGATTACACTTGCCAGAGCTCATATCATATCAATTACTCTGGGAGTATAGAGAGAAGACATAGGAGGAGGAGGAAGAGGAGATGGAAATTAGAGGGAGAGAGTGAGAAAGACAAGTGAAACACTTACTCCTTTTTTTCAGTGATTACTGTCAAATAAATGGAAAATGACTCAGTTGGAGTGACATTTGAGCCCCTCTAACTGTGAAGTTTAATGATGATGATGTCTGCTAGTTAGCTCATTGGTCCTTTCCCCCACATGCATTTCTCAGGAACTTCTTGCTTTGATTTTTACTGAAGATATTCATTAAGCAAATTATTTTGGTATGTTTATTGTGTTTTCTGTGTTGCAGGGCACATATTTTACTCGATAAACCCAAACTTTAATGACATGTGGACTGAGTACTTCACTCTTTGCAGAGTTTCTGTAGTCTTACAGAAGTTAGATTGCCTAACTGAGGCATTTTGTGAACTTCGATAAGGCTAATGACTGTCTCCCTCTGGGAATTGCAGAGATTGCAGCAGGAGTGCCTTTATAACCAAAGTAAGATCTCTGTTTGCATTGCTGGCAGAAAGTCCACCTTTATTTGCAGGTAATATGGCTCCGTTGGCACAGTTTGAACAGTTTGTGACTGAGAGCGAAGCTTGTTAATTCAATACATAAGCTCTGGGTTTACAGTGAAAATAAACAAACTTAAAACTAGAGATCTAACAGATGTTGTATGAATTTGTTCGGCTCGAGAGGACTGTGCGATGCAGTTAAAAGCTCCTTAACATTAAAATAAGATGAATTGTTTTTCTCCATCCGACTTGTATAAGGACATGTTATTTGTAGGGAGTAGAAAGTTCTGAAATTGTGTTTTCTTGTACTCTCTGTTACACACATTCGCACACATACTGACTCCCTCAAAGAGCAGTAATTTTAAAAGCTGCCACAGAGCAACAGCTGACAAATGATACACTCACTTGGCCTCCAACCCTTCTCCTTTTAATCTCTCGGTGTTGGCAATTGTTTTGAAAAACAGGGATGCAGATCCAATCTAATAGGTGGCAATTAATGCCAGTTTAAGCAATAGCTCAGTATTAATATTCAAATGCAATTCTGTTACCGTATCATTAATCAGCCATTGAGACATGCAGCTTCCTGCTGCTCGTGTAGTCTGTCACTCTGGGCTTCTATCCATTAATCGTGATGTTGACAAAACAGATGACTAGGAGGAACAATCTGAATTTTTACCTGTTCTAAATGCAGTTTCAACTATGAAAAAAACTGTTCAAAAATATTTTGGGAGGGTCGTGTGCCCTTCTACACAGTAAACCTAATATGTCGACAACCTCTATTTTGAAGCGCGTTCTATACTGAAGATATTTTTTCCTGAGTTGCCGCTAATTAGTTTAAGCTGCAACTTAAAAAAAAAATCTGAGATCTTACGGAAATATACTTTAATCCTGAAGTGCAGCACTCTGAGCCGTGATGCCAAATGGAGCACAAAAGTGCTGAAAAGAGTTGAAGATAATCAAGAAGAACATGAGAGTTTAAAGCCAGAAGTGAGTTTTTTTTTCTCTGCTGCTGAGTTTACTTAATTCTTCTGTTGTAAATAACCACAGAAAAAACAGTCTACAAAGTCTGGGAAGGAACAGAGGCAAGTCCTAATAGGCTTAAAACTATGAACATGATCTTGTACTGTATGATGAAGGGGAGGTGGTGTGTTGTGGTTAGAGGGAGAATCGCATCTGTGCATGCCAATTTAAACCATCTCCTCCAGTCACAATGTGTTGGACACACATGCTTTTTACCAAGATGTTCTTATCAGTTAGCACCACACATAAAAGAGAACAGAATCTAGGAAAATGAATATGCAAATCAAGACAATTGCATCCTAAAGTGATTGACCCAGTGAAAGAGGAGGAATATTGTTCCTTACGTAGTTTAGCAAATCAAAGCCATGCTCTTTGTTTTCTTGATTGTAACGGAATAACGTTTCTTTTAATTAATCAACTTCACCAGATTTAAACACGTCTTTTAAATCCTGGTTCTGGAATCAAATGTTCATATGTGGTGTTGAAAGAAAGTGGAGCTTAAAGGATTTGTAGATATGAGAGAACTTTTATAAAACATAATAAAAAATATGTCAGCTTTCCGGGACAACTTCAATTGTTTAACTTATTCTGTTGAAGATTCAGCCTCTTCACTAGGCAATAAATGAAGCCTCAATCCCACGAGATGCAATTACAAGAGCCTCTGGTTCAGAGAGGAGAGCAGCGCGCTCTCCTCCATTTTAAATATGCTCTTATTTTAGGGGGAAAGGGGGGTAAAAGAACAAGGATTGTTTCTAACCTTGTTAGTGAGGATTTCTGAAACAAGATGCCAGTGATTACCGCTGGACTGGACTGAACAGATTCTGCACTGCAGATTTCCAAAACGAAGAAGGGAAGAGGTGGGTCAGTGGAGACAACAATCATAATGATGCGAAGGTTTTCTAAAAAGTTTGTCTTTGTTCATAAATTCATTTCAATTTTGTTTTTAAATCAGTATCCAGTCTACCATCTGTTAGGTAAACGTCCGCGGCGTTAACAGTGGCCTGCAGACTGATTAACACAAAATAACATGTACAGAGAAGTATACACTGATCCAGTGAAAACCATTAATACAGATCCAACAAGCTTCTTAACACATCTCTCACTTCCCAGCATGGCCATTAATCATCGAACACATTTCACTCTGCTAAACATATTGGAGCTGAAGAAACCATTATTTGTTTGGGTGTTTTTTTTCTTCCATCTTTGTCTCTTTTGAGAACCTGTGATCACAAAGAATAAAATGTTTCTCTTATTTTGGTTTCCATCACACCTTTTTCAGCAACAAAACACAGACATGTTCCTGATTCGGGTTCTACTAAACACAAGACGTTACAGAAAGGATTTGATTAAATATTGCTTTGATTTTTTTACTTAGTTTTGCACGAGTGATTGTGTGCATCTATATGTAAAAACAGGATTCCTGCATGATTAACTCTTCTCTTTTCAATTCTTAGAAAAACTCAGAAAAAGATTTTCCATCAAGTAAAAATAAAAAGCTCCTCGACAACTCGAGCGACAGAAATCGTATTTCTGTAGAAACTGAAACTGCATAAAGTTATCATAAACAAAATTATACAGTACAATGCAGCATGGACAATGAAATATTTTGGTGTAATTTATATTTAACCATAATTATTGTTTATAATTTCTGTGTTCAGCTGCAGTCGTTAGGGTTTCATTAATCCTAAAGTCTGCATGATGCATATATTTTGGGCATCACAGACCTACCTGAATAACAATTGTATGCAAATTTTTGCTTACATTAGCACTGCTTCAGATAAACATACAAGATTAATTTCAGTTCTTACTTTACTAAAGCACCAAGCACTACCAGAGATGATACTCCCAAAGCTATAATTCAGCAAGGGGATTTTTTTCAAAGTATTGTTAATGTTTTATTTTATCCATGCAGACAGATTCACGAGCGGTTATATCGAGATCGAAACATAAAACAGGTCCCTGTTGACCCACTCTCTACACATCCTCCTGATGTTATTACAGCAGGCATCTTGTCAGTTTTTCCAGGTGGTAATCTCTTGCTTTGCTCTTTGTGAATTAGGTTTATTCTTTGCTTTTTTTTCCAGCTGACCTTCCCAGTTCAGGCGTCTCTCAAGTTTTAATTATATGTCTTATTTGATTTGAGCTGCCTTTGTCACCGCCTGCCTGCCTGGGCTGTCTTCTACAAAGAAGCATGTCCCCTCCTTGAAATGTCATTGCATGACATGACATCAAAAGAAATGTCAATTTCAATGAGGGCTGTCTCCCCCCAAATTTTTTTAAACTCTTACTGTCTCCTGCTGTGAAGACGATTTGCTACGTTGCGGCCCTCTGCTTGACAGACGGTCCTTTGAAAACTCGAGAGTTTCCAAAATCCTCTTCACATGACTAGAATATATTGATGTACTGAAGAATGATCCATGATGGGAGGAAGATGTAGTGCTTTCATCCTATTAATGTATGACCAAACATTGAGGGTTACATGAAGGGAACGTCCCCCCAAAATGGGCACAAATTCTGTGAGACAAATGATGTTAGAAATGACTGTCGCCTGTTTGGTATTTGATTTCTTTTGGAAATTATTTTAGTTATGGTGGCTCACAAGTTCATGGTAATGAACATAATGAGGAAAAATCTTGGGGGCGGGGGCTACAACTCATGCGCACTTCTTGAAAAGTGACAAACAGCTGTTGAGCTTCTTATTCAGGGCAAAATCCTCTTTACCTTTAAACGCTAGTCAAACAACAATTCTTGCTTAACTTTCTTTCAGGGTAACCTGCAACTGAGTGGCCCTGTTTTGTTATCTAAGCTCTGATTAAAATTCAAAATTCACCGTGAACTACATAAACATCTAGAAGTCCAAGACTGCCCAGCTGCTGCACTCAACATGATCAAAACGACCCAAAAGCTAACAAATGGACCTTAAAGCAAGAATGCAGGAGTTCTTCCTGTCGGGAACAAACAAATCAGAAGTACACGGTGAGAATTTGTTTCTCTTTACATGCCTGAATAAGGATAAAACTTTTGATGAACTCAGCAGTTAGAATCATGGACTTCCCTGAAGAACCAGCTCATCTTGCCCTGATCACAAACCCCGTGGCTAAAAGGAAAAAATGCTCAGAAAGCACCTCCACCTGATGTAATTGGACAGTTGCAGCTGAGGTAACCAGAACAGCAGTTAGCTGTAATAGTTTTCTAACAGGGTTGCATGGCAGCTAAGACCAATTACTTTGGACATTGATTGTGTGGCTCGTCTTTGATCGCATAATTGCTCTGAGAGAGATGAGAGTGGTTCTGCTGCCGAACAGGTGAGTTGGAATTGATTACAGAGGGCTTCCAATTTTCCTCGACGAGACAGAGAACAGAGAGTACGAATGCTATCATTGCTCATAAATTATCTAGTTGTACTAGACCTTGATTTATTATGATGCCATTTAATCTAATCTTTCAATCTGCAAGTCTGAAACATTTATTATCATTATTCTCCTTCTGCAGTTTTAAACTCAGTTCTCAGTTTTCTAAAGACACATTTCAACATGGCTCCAGACATTTAATAGTAATTGATTCAGGTGTGAACTCATGGGTGAAGATTACAATACATGATGTGTATATGCGATTTAATGTCTGCATTTATTGTACATTAGTTCTAAAAGTTAGAAAAAGGCACTTCTTTGACACACGTATTGAATGAAAGATGAGAAGATACCACACATAAGACATAAAACCCAGAATTAGTTATCTACAGTAATTTTAGTAACAAAATTGCTTAAATTAAAAACCCCATCTCAGATGTGAGAGTGTACAGATACGACAGACATCAGGTATAAACTATTTCATTTTGCTGCTAATGGCAGGTTAGAGCTTAAATCTCGATGAATCCATTTGAATTCAATTGCAACTAGTTGCTTTTATGCACTTAATTTAAACTTGTGATTTTCTGATGAAGAATTCTTTCGTTTCCATCTTTGCAGAAAAAAGTAAAATATTTAGATTTCGTTTGAAATGCATTCAATTGTTCACTGTCAAATAAAGTCATTTTGCTGCCAAGGCAGCCATGTTTTCCCAGAGTCTTTGTGCTGTGATGTAGATGTGAAGTTTCGTTCAAAAGCAAACTGTAAGTAATGGTTTCCTGGTAACTGCAGGACTTCATGTTCTTCACTAATTGATTCCAGGTCAATCATCAGGTCAAAGCTGTTCAGTTTAAAGAGTGTGCACGTTTGAAAAAGTACGTGGTTTACAAGTCTTCTTCGTGCATCCTTTATTAGAGTCTTGTTGAGGTCTCGGTGGTACTCGAAGGCACCATTAGAATTCTGCACTTCTTCATATCAGTACGAACAGACGCTGCAGTCAGGAAATAGACTACAGAAGCTGAAAATCTTTTCACACAGTAATGAAAGCTGCACCCAAGGCAACAGCCTGAAGGGTGAATCAGGATTTTTTTTTTTATGTAAAGATAGAAGGGTGTAGATTTTACACTTTAAACACACTCAGAATCCCTGCATGTAGATGTCCTGCATTTAGAGTAAACATGTCTGGATCTTGACCCTATATTACAGAATAACATCAGCAGATTTTAACTACTGACGCAAGAATGTGAGAGAACTGTGTTTATTGTGAAGCTGCACTAATCCTCATTAGGTTTTTATAAAAGTTTTATATATAGTCTGGAATAATAAATATGATTCATGAACAGATTAAAAGGTAAAAGAAAATAGACTTTTGGGGTTGCACGGTGAAGGAGTTGGTAGCACTGCTGCCTTGCAGCAAGATGGTTTTTGGTTCAAATCCTGTCTGGGATGTTTCTGCTTGGAGGTGGCATGTTATCCCCAGATTTCCTCTGGGGGGTCTGGTTACCTTTCACTTCCTTTGACCAAAAATATGCATGTTAGATTAACTGGGAACTCTAATTGGTCTTAAATGTGAGCAGGTGTTTGTTTCTATGTAGCTCTGTGATTGGCTGGTGACCTCTGGCGATAGTCACCAGTTACCTGTGACCCTGAACAGGAATGAACGGGTATAGAAAATGGATGGATGGATACCCAAGTGAACATCTCAAGTGGTGTATTCCACTGTCAGTGTGTGTCCTAGGACAGCTGTGGCTACAACATGTGTGTAGTTTGTCACCTCCCAACATGTGAGTGTGTGTGAATGGGTGAATGACAGACTGTAGTGTGAAGCTCTTTGGGGGTCGTAGGACCTGAGTAAAGTGCTATACAAGTACATGCCATTTACCATTTACTGAAAGTAAATAAAAATGGAAAAATTTGACACAGTGTTTCGTTACACCTGATCAAATGATCTATGTTTAGCAAAGACACGTCATTTTTCTCTGAAACAAAAGAAAAACAAACATCTTTGAAAATAAAACTTAGAAACAAGACAGACAAGGTTAGAGTGATTTGTGTTCTTTATGGTTTAAATCTAATATGGTGGTTTTAGTGAGTTGAGATTAGAAGAACATGCAGATTTTCCTACCGTCCTGCACATCTTGTCCTCTAAATCCTGGTTGACCCTCTGAAGAGCAGCATAACCACTCTGGATCCTAAAAAAAGGGGTAATTCAAAGAGATAAAATGCAAACACTGAGTTTATTTTAGTCACTTTCTTGCTTATTCCTGCTCTCATCATTGCTCTTCATCTTTCTGGAAAACTTCCACAGATCATTAGTTATAGTCGGATTGGACCGTAACTCCTTTTGTTTGCCAGTCTTTTACGTTTTATCTCCTCACCTTCTAAATTTTCGCTTATATTTTAAAGTTAGCCGTAAGGCCTAAGAGAGTGTTTTATAAAGTAGAATTTATGGCTCCATTAACTGCACAGATATTGAGAGTGTTGAATGTGGAGTCCATAAACACTATAGAAAACCATTAAGCTCAGGTCTGAAAGAGATATGAGAAGATGAAGAAGCTTTATAAGAGAGAATAATAACTAAGTAACATTTAAAGAAAGAGGTTGATGCTGGAAAGAGAGGATGAATATCTCCTGCCATCATGAGAGGAAATAAAGTTTATTTAAATGGCATGTTTAGCATATTTATACGTTATACGTTATATGTTTATACGGCGACAGTGTTTGGTATTAATAGACACTTTCCACACAACATTTACAGCCTGATTCTCTTGTTTTCTTTGAGCTCTTGCAGTGCTTGTATAGTAAATTGAAATGACCATGTTCTGCATTTATACTCTGCCCTGTAACCATTTGACATTTTATAACAATTTGTATTTTACATGCAAAATATATAAAAATGCTATAAACATCCACAAAAGCAAGTCTGATCTGAACAAAAAGGCTCAAAACAGAATTCAAGTAAAAAGTTATGTTGTTTCACACCAATTGTGAATTATTTATAGCCAACATGCTGGTTTTCAAAGCAATACAATAAAATATTGTGCAAAAGTCTTGATCTTTTCTTTAAGTCTTTGTATTTGGCTTCCAGTCTTTTAATATTAGTGGGCTTGAACAATATTTCTTCCAACGTTGTTGAGCTCTTGACTTTGGCTTCTTATTCACCTTCATGTGGGAAGAACAACAACAACCAGCACTAAAAGTCTGTGAGGAGTTATCAAATAAACTATAATAGTTATGTTAGATATGTGTTAAATTGTCTTCCGGCAATAGCAGACAGCAAGTAAATAGAATTGTGGACATTTAACTGGATTCAGAAAAACAACAGTTTTGATAGCTGACTGTTGGACTTAAAGATTTTACTTAATCTTTGCAGCTATGCAGACTCGTGGATTTGTAATCCTTGTACCCAGGAGAAATAATGAGCTTATTTTATTGTTTAGGCAGCGTGCTAACCTCTAATTTGACAAGAGCTGTCTCTAACATGCAATATCTTGTTTACAGATGCACCACAGAGTGATGCACATTAATTTACACACCTGCGCAGCTTCTCTGTGAATTTCTCCAACTCCTCCTGGGCTCGTCGCAGCTCCGTCTCCAGGTACTGCCGAGTGGAGTCGAACTCTGTTTCCACCATCTCTAGTTTGTGGCTGGTGTAGGACAGGCGTTTACGGAGGTCATCCTTGTGGTCATGGAGAGCACTGAACAGATGGCAAGGAGACATAGACGGACATTGTCACAGCAGTGACGATCTCTCTTTCCTGTCAGATTTAAAGAGTCGTGCAAAGAGAAAAACGGGGACAGGCAAGCAGAAAGGGGAGAGTGAAAAGCAAAAGGTTGTATTTTTTGTGTGGAAAGGAGAAAAAAATGGGGAGGGGAGGGGTTGAAGCCTTGCTGGAGTACAGTTCAGGTTGACAAGGCCTGGGCCAGAGAAAGCTGGGGAGGAGGAGACGGATGAAGGAAGAATACTAACATTGTCCAAATCACAGAGACGGAGCAGAGCTGGGAAAAGATCTCCCACTGGTGTGAATTTTATTACACATCTCTCCTATTGAATTTCTGAAAGAACATGAACAGATTTTTGCCCCAGACACAAACTATTAGTGGCTTATAAGAGAAAGTCTGAAAATATAAAATGGAGCACAGGTTTTTGTGTTTGTAATTTTCAGATGAAGGAGACTGAAACAGCAAAGAGAGAGCTTGAGACAGAGTGAGTGACCTGCAGAGTTCTATCATTTCCCCATCACCATCGGCAACATCTAATGCAGGTTTACAAGCGAGGGATTAAGATACACTGACAAGATGACAGAGGGAATGGATGTGGTAATGAAAGGTTAGAGATTTGGAGCAGAGGTGGGCGCTCGGGGAGATTTAGCTTTTTGCTGGACTGATGGATGCTTGGCTCTGGGACTGGTTCAATGTGTCTGCACAACCATCAACAGGCAAGGTGGACTTAGTGCCCTAGAACAACATTACCTGCATTTATGTAACACAAGTAAGTTACAACATAAAATACTACACACTTTTGTTTGTTGCCTGGAATCACCTTTGGTTCAGACCAGCAAAAAATTAACTGCAATATATCAGCCAGGTCAATAGATGGATGGTTGTTAATGTATCCATCATACTGACGCTTGTAAACTTTCATCCTTTAGCTTTCTACAACAACCATAGAGCTGTATTCACCTTTTAAAGAGGCCATTTCATACACATTTCAGGACTTTGTGGTTATTTCTTAAGTATTAACCAGCAATATGAAACATTTTATATCTAAAAAACGTCAGGAAACACTTATTAACAGACCTTTCAATCTGTCTGCATCAAAATTTGGCTGGTTCCGTCAGGCTTCGGCAGCAGCTCGTTCATATTAATTATTCGAATTTGCTGGACTCTGATTGGCTAACAAACTAGCCTATGAGCAAGGTATACTGTTTCCTGCCCTACTGCGCATGGTAATGTCAGACGTCATGTCTTCCTGTTTACTACATCTTATGCTAACAGCTTTTAGCCAGCAGCATGCTAGGCGTGGTTTCAACTGCGGGAGCTGATGAATACTAACAAACAAAGGAGTTGTGACGAAACAGGTACAGGCCATTCGGACTCGGGAGAACTCGGGTTTTATCGCTACCTGCGTAGTTTGAGAGAAATTTATGGTGAGTTCAATAAAGTAGGATATAAAATATTACTAAAAACAGACAATAATACTATAAGCCATAAACCTATTTGTTGGCGGTTGGCAAACAACATTTGCTGAATATGGCTCACTTATTTTTACACAAAAGTACAAAAATGAACTATATTCTCTGATAGTTTTGTCCTTTTAAAATATCAGATTTCCAGGAAGAATCCAAATTTCAGAGTTCCTCCCAGAAATCTCCCGAATTTCTATCAATATTGCAAAACCCCTACCCAGGAGTTACCACCGCCATAAACCCCTCCCACCCCCAGGGTTTGAACGTCTCCCAAATGTTCTCCTTTTTTGTGTTGTGGAAATGGTCACCCTAGTTATGCTACAGCTTTTAGCCAGCAGCATGCTAGGCATGGTTTCAACTGTGGGAGCTGATGAATACTAACGAACAAAGGAATTGTGACGAAACAGATACCGGCCGTTCGGACTCAGGTTTTATTGCCTCATGCGTAGTTTGAGAGATTAAAACTGAAAGCGAAATTGTTGACCTGTTTTCACATCCACTATGAAGGTAAGAACACCTGTGGAGCTAAAATATTCAACAGAAACCTCAGAAAAAACGTTTTTAATGGAAGGGCCTCTTTAAGATGTCAGCAGACACTTGTACAAATATGAAGATGAATGTTAGGAATGAAGATGTAAAATAGATGTAAAATATGTTTTATTTGTTTTTTTTTTAATAGTTCTAAACTCCTGATGAGAATCTGTTTTTATGTCTAAATAAAAAATGAAGCAGATCGAGTAATGAAGATGATGTTTAGAGTTCAAAATGAGGCCGACTTGTCTTACCTTCTTTTTGGATGTTTGCATCCATTTCTCTGGGTTTTCAGGGCAGTTTTGCCAATGTATATTTTTTTCATATTTTTCTCTCTGCCTCAGCTCACATGTGTGTTTAGTTGTTCTGCTGCTGTTGATGCTGATGGTCGACTGAATGTTGAACCAAAGTTTGAACTCTAATCACAAACCAAAAGTCAAAGTCTTAAGTCTTGCCTGGAGAGCCAGATAGTTGCTGGCTATCAGTGATGACCCTGGCAAGAAAGCAGAGAAAACAAAAAATAAAAAAAGTCTTTGAAGTCCCACAGATTGAGCAGCACATTTCATTATTTAGATTCCAGAGAGAAACAGATTTGTACTCGTTCAGAAAATGAACATATTGAGTTTGAAATAGAAGAGCTGGGGATCAATTATAAACTTAAATTAAATGTAATAGACTGAATTATTGCACCTTAAATTGAACTTTTCACTTTCCACAGAAAGATCTTTCCATAAAAAATTTTTTATTTATCTGTAATTTACATTTTAAATGTTAAAAAATTCAAAAGTAAAATCAGCACTAATTACTGGAAAATAGAGAAAATTAGGTGTAAAGTTTTATTTCAATACTTATAGCTATGTTTTTATTTTATTTTGAAAGCTTTCTCTTTCAGAAAATAACAAATGCAGCATCCAGAAACTGCAGTACCCGATGGAATAGAGAATTATTGACCAGCTAACCTCACAAGTTATTTCTTAATAAATCAGTGTTATGAATAATGCGTGTGGTTTTCCATTTCCTTTGTGATACTAGGGCATGAACTTGCATCTCCCACCCTGTAAGAATTTAATAACTTGTCACCTGCAAGCCCTCTCAGGTGCTCACATTTCACTCTATAGCATCACATTTGATGAGTTTTATTATTTATGAGACGAACAATGGAACAAGTCAAGGAAAATGTGGGAAATAAAATGCTGCAACCAATAGATCATATCCATTTTAGATAGGGGTGATTACATTTAGAAGGTTTCAGTCCCAAAACATGCATTTCCTGTTATGTTAAAAATAAACCAGTGAAGCAACTAAATGAAGATATATTAAAATTATACAGTCTTATTATGGTACTTTACATCCTTTATAGCTTTAGGCTGTCTCTTTATCTTTAGTGATTAATATGTTTTGTATGGTCTTTTAACCCTGTATAAAATATTATGCATACTAAAAAGTATTTAGTTTACCTTTTTATTTCAGTAACCACTAAGATAAGACATTTTAATGACAGTTTTAGAAATTATACACAGCTACAGGTGATAAAAATAATAGTTTTTTTTCCGTTCATAGTCTGAATGAAAACTGAAAAAGAAAGTCTGATTTTTCATTTTAGGGAGGTTTTGGATTTATATATTAACTCAGAAGTTAGAATTCTAAGCTGGTGAAAATATTGTTTAAAATTTAATAGGACTTTGTGCATTTGGACACCAGGTTGGACCTTGTTCATCTGACTCTGTGAGTGTGAATTTCCTTCAGTGTACACAGAAACAGTAACTGTTACTGTAAATTATATGTGCAGTTTGAAAATTCCCAGTTAAGCTTCACCACAACTGGAAATACAATTCTTATTGATGTGCAGATTAACAGCTATTGGAGCTGCAAACATATCGTTGTTTAAATTAGCAACTGGTTGTGTTGTTTTCCAATGACGTCAAGTTGCAAGAGTTTATATTTGACTGCCTTTCATGTGCAGTCTGGGGTCAAAGAATATCTACTTAATTTTTTTTAACATCTATAAGGACTCTCAAAATGAGTCCAGAAGGCATGAATGTATAAATATAGACAGAGTTGCAGCGCTTGCAAAGTAGCAGAGTAGCAGTTCAACATCAAGCTTTGCAGCTTGCCATCATTCACTACTCAGGAAACAATGACAGTTTCTGGAAGTGCAGTTAATATGGTTTTTACAGCTGCTTTCTTATCTGCAAGTCACAGAAGGAGAAAAAGAAGACAGAAATAGTTACAGAAATTTTAGAGAAACATCAGTTTACAAAAGTGCAGAGCCGCACATCCCTCTAAGGGGTAAACAGCCGACTGAGATGCCTCAGGTGCTGTTTGGCAAATATGTTAAGGAACCATTTTTAATTCTCAGAAGACCTTGTGACAGATAGTGAGAGAACAAAAAGGCAGGAAAAGATAAGAAAATCTATCAAAAATAGTCCTGTCTTCAACCTGACGGAAGCAGAAACAAACACTTTTAAATTTTAAACATCTTTGCTCCAGTTTGTCACAATCAGACAGCAAACACTAGACCCTAACCTAATTTAAGAATTACTCATAGTTCTTAAGTTTCTATTTCACAAGAATTACATCACTTGTAGTTTAATTCCAATAATAATGAAACAAAACCAAAAATGATTAACGCGAAAGCACAAAGTTCACTAGCACTCATGATGCATTCACAGACGGGAACGCTGATGTAGGTTGACTTACAGATAACAAGTTACAAGAGATGAAGAAGAAGCTCCTTTCTGGGAACATACAGGGCAATTCACTGGGGTAAAATAAGAGCATTAACAGATTCAGCGCTATCACTTTGAACTTTACTATTAGCTGAGTGGCACACTGAGAAGCTACTGCAAACAATGAAGCCAAGATGTTATAGAATAATGCTGGAGTACGGTTTGTTGTTTCAGAAATCACTTCATTTAGTTTGAATCTCATATTACAGGTTAAAAATTGATTTAGTTTGACTAAAAGACTTTCAGGAGCACTTTAAATGGCTGTTTAAAATTAAGATAATACAGGTTATAGTTTTATTAAAAGAAATCTTATGAGGATGTATTCAGTAGGTTCATGTATTAATAATTGTATAAACATTACTAAATCCATCTATATTATTATTTTTTATAAATAATTTATAATAATTTATGATTAAGTCATTGTAAGTGCAGTTTAATTACAGTTATAAATACATGTAATCACTCTGATATCTGCCAGGTTTTACTTCTCATATTTAACATTAATATCTGCCTTGACTTTAAAGACTCAGACTATAAATTCTATTTTACCTCATTATTAACACATTTCTGTCCCCTGATTACTGGTTTTCTTCTCCAAATGCATCAGTTGTATCCTAGAAACACATCTTGCCCTGATATTAAATTTTTAGGAGACTAAAGTAGAAAAAAAGGTAAGAAACAACAACAAAACCACCAAATAAAATAATTAGTAGCTTTTGTATTAATATTAAAATTCTACTTTGATCTGCAGGAAACCAAGGTTACCTGGAGAAAACCCCCACACACAGAGTAAACATGCAAACTCCATGCAGAATGGTGTCTGGGTGTTGAACCTGCAACCTTTATGCTGGCAACAATGCTAACCAGTTGCAGAACAATTAGGCTGTTTGTCTATTCCTCACTTACAGGAAATGATTATAGCTTTTCCACACTGTGGATATTTTTTCTATCCTGTCAAATGTTAAAAATATTTTTTTCAAATCAAAAATCCAAGTGGCTTAAATAACTAAACAAGCCAGACTTTTGTTGTGACTGTTGATAGAGACTTTGATACAAGATATAATGAGAAAAAAACCAAAACTTCATAATGACCCCGAGCATTCACATAAACATGGACTCATTTAGGGGTTTCAAAGAAAAACTAACAGCAAAATGTGACTGCATGCAAGAGGTTTTAATTATTCAAATATTTTAGAGTATTTTGTAAATAGTATTTGGACGGTATAGATGTTATGCTGTCCTCGTTTTTTCAACACTAAAAATGCTTTTTTACATAAAAAGTCACATTTACAGTGCAGTTAGTCTATCTAGTCTCTTGGATGCTCTGCACACACGCACACACACATACACACACACGCACACACGCACACACGCACACACGCACATTAATGTATGTATCAAAGGCAAAGCGGGTTTCAGGGTTTTGCCCAAGGACACTTGAACATTAAAACGACTCCTCATCCTCTGGAGCTACATTTGCCCCACAGTGGTTCAGGCTTTATTTGAGAGACACAAAACTGTTTATTTCCTCTGATGCAAGACTCTGGAAACCCTGTAGTCCCTTGTGCAAGCTTTACCACCAGCGGCCAGTAAAAAACAGCTCTCTGAATCAGATCACAAGAGCAATGGCGGTGATTAGTCAACACAATTTTCTGCCTGAAGATGAAGGACTGCAACTGATGTGCAATTCCCACTCAATAAATCAACAACAACAACAACAAAAAACTCCACAAGAAGTAAGTAATAGGAAGAAATTGATGCTAATCTTAATAATCTAAACCTAATAAGCAACAAAAAAGGCTTAAATATCTTCATTTGAACAGTAAATCTTTGAAATTGGATTACATGAAGCCAACATGGTGAAAATGAACTGTAACTGTCAAGATTTTAACAACTGAGCATGTAGTTGCAGGTGAGATTGACTAAAATTCAGTTTATTTCTCATGGTTCTTTTTGTTTTAGCTGCATTGCTTAAACAACACAAAAAGACTTCTGGTGGTAAATAAACTGATAATACAAAAATTCTACAAATCGTATGAGTTTTTCTTTTTCCCCTGTCTTTCATAAGTCACTCAAACACAGTTATATTTTCACTAGTTTAGGAGAATACTGGAAAGTAAGCATGCATTTAATTATCTGTCCATTTTTAAGGTGGATTTAACTCTGTTGCTGCAGATGAGAGGCCGTCAGGGGGCCACACAGCAGGCAGATTCCCTGCTGTGGCTGCAGCTGGCCATACTGACCACATTACTCTCTGGTCTGTCTGTGTGCTTGTCTTCACTAGAGTTCAGGGCTGTTGTGTTGGACTTGGAGCTAATTTAAAAATTTAAATCCCACAAAAAGTGTGTACATTTGTTTCCCAAAATGTGTTTCAGTTCAGTGAAACTGAACCTGTTTGTTTCATGTGGGTTTTGTTTAGGTGGACAGACAACATTTCTTGGTGACATGCTGCGCTTGTAAATGGGAAGTAAATTGGTTTCTACCTAACCACTCTGTGTAAAGCCTGCAGACCAATCTAAACGCTTGTAGTGCTGCGTATTATTTGCATTGACTGGCTCACCATCTGTCATGCACCACTGCATTTAAAGCGCTGTATCTTGCTGCTTGGCTAAGTAGCAGGGTTGAGTTTCAGCATTAACACAAGTATCTGAAAGATGTTTAAACATTTAGTGGTCAGGTCCATCCTGTCTGAAGTTACTATTGTAACAAGAAGGCTGTGATTTGATGCGATTCATTCACCTTTATGGAAATGTCCCAGTAAATTCCTGGGACCATTAGTTTCTTTTAAACCTTTCTTCCACACCGTCACGTTTTGTGCCATTTTGGTGCATAAAACTTTCTTCTCCCATACTTTTACAAACCACGTGTGTCTCGTAAAGCTGCAGCTTGTATTCCAGTTGAATCCTATTAGGTTCAGTCTAATCAAGCTGTCATTACATGGCGCTTTTGAAAATTAACACAGCGATCTGGCTGACCCGCCACCTTCATCTGTCCCTTTGTCAATGGTCAGGGTCAACAACTCATGTCAAAATATAAAGAAATACGCTATAACTGGAAACTCAGATTTAATGTGAAAACTGTGAATTCAAGTTAAAGCAAACGGTTCTTGGATTTTATGTTTTATTAGTTTTATCAAGAAACAACATATTTAAATTCATTTCTTTAACACCATCAACTCTTTCTTTGCTGCAACAGACAACATCATGGTTTTACAACTCCGAAGTGCTGCAGGCAAAAAGCAGCAGCGTGCTGCTCACCCTGTCACTACCTTTCAAACAGACAACAAACAGAAAAGACAGATGTTGCATGTTGAGAAGGAGAGTCTTGTCCTTGTGTTTTATATACGTGTAACATTAACTGCCTGAGTTAGAAAGTTGTTTAACGCTGTGAAAGAGAAGTTCAAAGAGTTTAGCCTACAATGAGGTTGCCACAGCAACACGGCTGTGACATACCTGCACAGCTTGGCAAAAAAACAAAAAGAAACAACTATCTTGAACGTTTTCAACACATGGAAACCTTTCAAAAACCTTCTGACATTCTCATCAACTCACCATGTTACATTTTGGGGTTTAAAATAACACTTAGCTGTTAAAATGAAAACAAACAAAACCAAGATGGTGAACAAAGCCTGAGTTACACCTGCTGAGTATCATTTTGTTAAAGCAGCACAAGGGAATGTCAAGACCATAAATCTTTACGCATCTGACTGAAAGTCCAAAAGATCAAGAAACCACATTTTACATCTTTGGCCTCCAGCCAAAACAGTAAGCTAGAGTAATGCTTTCCTTTAAAGTAAAAACGTGGTTTGTTTTTAAGCAAATATATATAAATATCCTCTCTGAAGCTGACAGCATGTGGTTTGTGTCTGACATATACATTTGACATAACAGCATTGGCATTCAAAGGACCAGATCCAACATGTTTTTATTCCTTGAAGGCTGCATGTTAGCATACAATACTCTGAAAAAACACCCTTTAACTCAAAATGCAGCAGCTCACAGGGCTGCAATGAATTATGTATTTGCAGGTTGTTCAACATGGAGTTAATAAGATACTACACGTTTTAACTTTTGAAGCTTGATCCCTCGTTTAAGATAAAGCAGATGATGCTTTAACAATTTAGAATTGATTGAACAGAAGTAACTTTTAGACCAAGTCACTGAACAAAAACAAACAATGAAAGTAATCAATACTGGAATTATGGCAGTCGTGACTACATCAACCCCAATTTGCCCGAGCTGAACAGTTTAAGTAGACGTAGTGATCTGGGGTTAAAACCTTGGAGTTTTAGAGCTTTATCCCACTGAGTTCATCTGTGACACAGAAATGCTGTGCATTCTTCTTTTCTGACATAAAGCGCATCCGCTTGGGTTGTGAGAGACTTGTGCTCTACTGTACGTGTGAGCTCTAGAGGCTTATGTTGCTCAGCTGCTCCTGCCCTGTTGGCTTTGATGGAGCTGGATAAATGTTGGTGGCAGACAGGCGTAACACAGATAGTCCATGGAGAGATGAGGTAGGATGTCCCCTAAAAAACAACCTGAAGATTTAGACTAGATTCACCTGGTTTTAAAAAAAAAATACATGTGCACACCTAATATCCTTCAACAACCACTTTCAGTCTACCCATTTCCAATGAGCGCTGCATAAATCTCTGATCTTACTGTCTTGGAAATAATTAGGCAGAAGAATGAGAGAGCGAGGAGGTGGTAAACTGCTCCAGGCTAACCTGAAGGGAGACTTCACATGGCATCTGCTTTTTGGGGGCTTCATGCCCAGTTTGGGGAGAGATGATTGGAGAAAAGCAAAGCCTCTGTGGACATATTCCTCAATCTGTGTGAAGCAGAGTGAGCTGGGGAAATCTCAGAGGAAACTGACTGCTTAGGTGAAATAGATAAAAGAAATCAAAACATGCTTTGGATGTTTATTAGAAACCAATCTCAAACTGTAATTTTGTTTGGGTTTGGTCACAAAAAAAGACATTTCCACTGCCCTTGGATTCATAAAAATTCAATGAATTATTTTAAACATCCAGTGGAGGGATCAGAAATGTTGTGCGAACAGTAAGAAAAGAACCTCTGTAGCTGTAACCTTTTCAACTAAGCAGATTTTTTTATTGACTCCAGGTTCGTATTGCCCCTTTGTAAGAACATCATATGCTGCTTTGAGCGTCACACTTCAGTTTCACTTTCACACTGATGATTTTATTCTTTACTCTGTAACATGTTAGCAGACCCTGCAAATCACTTGACGAAGAATGCATTAATAATCTAGAAATAAGAAGAACAGCTGTCACTATAATCTATGCACAGAGCTTTGAAGCGGAAAATTAGTACAAGATGGAAAACATTAAACTTACAACCCAGTTTCAGTTATCCACTTTAATTAAAAAGTCATAAATCACATGAAAACGAAGAACCAGTTGGACAACGTGCTGGTTCTGTCATGTCTTGGTCACGTTACTCACATACAGTATGATCTGGAGAGTTTGGTTGAATTCAACTTACAAGTATGTTTAGCAAGAAAAGCAACATTGCAACACTATAATGCAATTGTAAAACCATTTAAAAACTGATTATGGATTGTTTGCAAGAAAAAAAGTTGATCCCCAAATGATTTGCATGCATTGTTCAATTTCCTTTGAAAAATAAAACAAAACTTTTGTTTTTTAAATCTCACTATGAAGTTGAAAAACTTACTTCAAAGACTCAAAGTTTCCCACTGGACAGCTTCTGTTTGCTTTAATTGTTCAACCAAGAAGATGTGAATCATCCACAAAATCAATATTTCCTCACTGATCCAGAGGTTGAAAGCAATTAACTTCTAAATGTTCCGCTCTTGTTAGGCCGACGTGCTGATTATGAAGCCTTCTAAAGGTTGTATAAAACTCTGTGAAACACAAAAGGAGTCTTCTCTCACCTCATCAAGCAAAACACCTAATTATGAATTCTCCTCTGCTGCCTCTGCCTGTTTCCTGTAATCTATACAAGGTGAGGAGTTCGGCTTAATGAGAACTTTTTTTTGTTCTCATGATGTGCTTGTTGAGCCATAATTGGCTCTCTTAGGTATCGTCTTGCACGTGAATATGAGAGTTAATTGAAGGTTGCGAAAGCCTTTGGCTCCTCGTTATTCTCATACTAATAAAAATCCAAGAGAATCAGCTGATCCGTATGAGCGGAGCAAACAAATAAACAACTCAGACGAAACTAAATGGCACTTCTTTCACTCAAACATGCTCCTTCGTATCCGTCAGTCACACCGCGCTGTTGAATGCTCGACACGCTACACAACTCTTTCCGTCAAAGCACCAGGCAACACATGGACAGCAAGGCGGCACAGTTAAAGAACAGCACTCAAAACAATGATTATGTGTGACACAGCAACTGCACTCACTCATCTCGGCACAGCCAGTGAATTCAGACATGCACTTCTCTGCTTTCTTGCCTTACCGTTTATGAGCTTTTCGCCTCATTTTCAGCAGATAAGATCAGTATATTCGTGTACCTGTGCATCCCCCCCTCAGAGCAGCATGCAGTTAGAAAAAAGACTCGTCCAATTCTGGCTGGAGACAGGTTGGTGTAGGCAGGAAGAGGGAGGTGGAAGAGATGGAGAGAGAAAAAGAGAGAGGGAGTAGAGAAGTGAATGGGGCAGGAAGATGTGTGTGGAAGGGGGAGGGGTTGTGGGAGTGATGGGGAGAAGGAGAGGGAGGAGAGGGTTTGCTGGAGGTGTCACAGTTGGGAAGAGAGGACGTGAAAGTGAAAGCAGCTCACCTCATGTCATGCCGCATCTTTCCATCAGATTCCTGGTAGGAAGAGAGAAAAAAATAAAGGTGCAACGATTAGACACATCTATCAAATGGCTTTATCTAAAGGTGCTACTGCCACCGCGTGCTGCGTAAAGTACCTCTTATCTGGTGTTTAACGAGCTCTCAAAGTGGCTATGTCTCAGCAAACAAATATATCCATTATTTTCCACTCTCTGCTGTGTCAGAAGTGAGATCATTACGTGGAAGAAGGAGGGGAAGTGGAGCCAGAAATGACAGATTAACAGTGTGAAAGAAAAATGCTGTGCTGCAGAAATGGGGAGAGAGTTGCTGAGGATGAGAAGCAGGTAGCGCTGAAAGATAAGATGAGCAACAGCAAAAAAAAAAAGTACAAGAGACATTTAAAAAAAAAGTAAATTGGAAATGCTTGAAAAGTAAATTCTAAATACATTTTTTTGCCAGAAATGTGTTGCCTGAAATTCATTTCACTCATGAAAAGGGTTAATCGAACATGAGAGAGACATCCATCTGTTTTAGTTTAACACTGTTTTGATTTCAAAATACAGCACGATTTCAGGTGGCACCCCACTTCTCCAGCAAACGCTGCTGCATTATGTCTCTTACACGTAAGCAAGCAAATGGAGGAGGCTGAGAAAGCAGGTCCCTTTTTGCACGCTTGTTTGTTCCACATGCATTATGCATGACAAAGGATTTCACAAGAGGATTCCCCATTTACATTTTCACTTAGACTTAATTATTTGGTCCAGAACCAATTACCAATGCCATTTCTTTTCCAGAATCAACACAGCAGGGCACATGTGTACAACCACTGCTATAAAATCTTCATATTTGGAAATCTATGTATAAAAAACTGAGGTGATTGTGTGCTCATGTGTTGCATGCAGCTTCAGCCAGCCTCAGGATTTATAGTGAAGGATTCAGTTACTGAATGTCACAGGTACACATACTCCAGCTTATAGCAGTGCAGAGTGTTTGTGAGCATGTGTATCCCGCACTGCACGATATTGTGTGGGTGTTACAAACATAGTGAGTGATACAGCAGGATGACTCATGCAGCTACTGAATGAGACAACGCACAGTTTTCTCCTCCATTCATCCCCCATCTAAGCTTCCCTCTTCAGAGGGCTCAAGCCTGGAGGGTGGGGTGTTTTGGCATTCCTGGAAGGTAGTACTGAATTAATATCCGAATGTTCATTCATTTAATATCTGGTGACCATCATGTGGTAGCTGCTGTCAAACAAGCAAAACTTCCAAAGACAAAACCACAAATAATTCTTTTATGATCTAAGAAACAAAATAACTAAAATAGAATCTACCTAGTAACAGATATAGAACTGCCATAGAAATATTTTTATGATATTTTAAATTTATTGTACATAAAGATGATATACTGTATGCAAATTCAGAGTAAAAGTTTGAAACAATTACTGGTTTTCTTTGAAACTTTCCTTCAGAAAAGGAGTTCCTAAATCCGAGGTTGATTAGCTAATTTTTAGACAGCATAAAAACTCTTTAAAATCATTAAGTGAAAAGATACAAAACAGACATTTTCCTGTTAAAAACATCTGAACATCCGCATGGTCCTAAGAAATTCTGGAAATATTAAAGTCTACTAAAAGAGAAAAAAGTCCAAATAAAAGCTCAGTTTTTGTTGCAAAAGACTTTTAGTGCTTTAACTATAAGAGATGTGACATTCTTAACTGTTTTAATGGACATTTTGTCTCTAGAGGTTTTTTGTTAATCTTTACATAGAGTCATTCTACAACCTGAACCTATGGTCCAGCCCTCCAGCTCCTTTAATGTTGCTGGGGTCCGTAGGGCCTTTAAGCGTTTAAATACTAATAAATCTGCAGGTCCTGATTATCTAGATTCATACTTTATGAAGCTGGCTACAGATTTACTAACTTACATTTTTCAAGCTTTTTCTTTTGAATAACGAGTTCACTGTCAAATTTTTATTGTGGGAGATCCCCCAGGTGTTAATAACCACACGCCCATATGTAAAAAATGTGTGTAGCTGAGATTTCTGAAAAGCTCATTAGTAAACAACTAAATGAATTTCTAAACAAATATTAAATTCTTCAATCACTATTCAAAAATCAACGGCACAACATATATAGTAGCATTCATTGAAGAGGTGAAGGAGATTATTGAGCAGTAGATATCAAACAATACTATGCTGCTCTTTTCCACGAGTTATTAAAAGCTTTTGACACCACTGAACAGATTATTTTTGCGTTGGTTTAATCTGCCATGACTGTGAATTGGTTTTCAAATTACTTGTCAACAGGAACACAGTATGTCCACTTTGCTGGATCCTTTTAATATTTTCCTCCAGCATCAAAAATAGTAATCCAGGCTCTATATTAGGGCCACTGCTCTGTATATACTCTGTATATGAAGATGAAGATAACTGATCAAACACACAGCTGTAACTACTTCTTTTGTATTAAAATAAATATATTTATAATAATTATATTTGAGTATGTAAACATATTTGATTATAAAGTTAAATTGCTTACTGTACACCTAAAACCAAAATACTCTGTCAGACTGTGAAGAGATATTTGGAAGATTAATGTTTTTACTCAAAGGTTTTTGGACCCCTTTCCTGCACCTTTGGGTTTATTATTCAGCAGTTGCCATCTTGTGTTGAAGCTGCCAGAACCACAGAGTGGATCTGAATAAGAACCCTCTGGGACTGTTAATGTCCACAGCGCTCAGCTATCACTCACGCTCACATCAGCCTCAACCTGATAGTGCCACAGCGCAAAAACATTTAATACTATTAAAACCTCACATGGCAAACATGTTTGTTTATTGTTCACAGTAAAGAGCTGAGATCAGTTTGCACATATTTTATTATCACAGCACATGTTTTCTGCACATTCTGGGATTGCTTTCTGATCATAAATCACATCCTTTGTTTTAAGTGGAATCAGCTGTTTGATGGTGCAAACAAACACCACAGTTTTAACATAATAATAAAATGTCTCTTACAGTGAATCATAGTCTGCATTTTAACCACATGCATTGGTTGTTTGTTTTTGTTCGCTGTATTTTCCACAGTATCTGATTAATATCTGCTTGTTTCCTGGTTGATGGTGTGTTACATTAGAAAAACCTCAGATAGAATGCACTTCTTTACATTCAGAGTTGCAAAATCCAATTATGTCATCGGGAATGTTCTTCTTGTTTCAATTTAGTAGCTCTTTGCTTCTTTTTGTTGTGTTGCTTCATGACACATTGTGTTGACATATATGATCAAGAGTGCACCAATTTATTTTGTAACGGTATTTATGCATTTATTTCTGACGGTATGTTGTAATTGAGTTAATGTCTTCTGGAACAGATTGCAGTTGCATGGAACATGCAAACAGGTTTCCTGCTTTCACAGTGTTAAACATGCTTTGTTACAAATAATACACAGTACAAGACTGCAGCAAGACGAGAAAGGTCCTTATAGTCTGAGCTGCAACAGTGTACCATAAAAAGGTGGAGGAAAATGTTTAAATTATTGATGCATTTGTTTTGTTCTTGCAGCCAGCTTGCAAGCTTGACATTAGTTTGCAGACCAAATCTTCATTCTCTCTTTTACTTTAAATAAAGAAGCAATAAACTGAATAGATGACTTTCTAACAGATATATTTCTAAAATGACTATTAATTTCCCTCTTTATACCAGTTTTAAATACATGATATAAGTATTTTGCAAATGTGAATTACAGTATAAAGACATCAACTCCTCTGGGAACATCTAAACAACAACAATGCATACAGACTTCATTCAAAGTGCAGGCCATGCATGTTCTGTGCAAAAATAGTTCTGTCTTTGCATTTTATCTTGTTCATTCAGGTAGAAATTCTTAGTGAAAAAAATAAGTTAATAAAAAGCGATGTGTTTATATTTCGACTGTCATTTGATCTGTGCCTGTCATGAGATTATATCTTCATGTCTGGTCCCTGTTCTACACCACAGTGGAGGTGTCATTGTGGTTTGAGCATGCTTTTTCATGGTGACAGTTTTGGTTGAATCAATTAGAACTACAGCAATCTGAATCACTAAAGCTTTTTACAGCAATGTGACAAGTGAAGAAGAGTGAAAACATTTTGTAGCAAATGACCGAGCTAACCACAATAAACTGAACTCAACTGAAACAGTTTGTTATGAATTCAATTGGATAAAAGAAAATCAATCTTTATCTATATAAAACGTTTTGCCCTGAAAACCAAATATGATGTTGGTCCCATCAGTCCATTTTTACATACAGTCATATACTAAAATTGGTTTCATTTGGGTAGTAAAACTGTTTTGGTTCAAGTATTAAACAGATGAAAAAAGCCTCATGTTAACATAGTACTTTTAAAACTTATTAAAGGGTGTTTGTCCACCCTGTTTTGCATCAGCCAGCTGGTGATCTCTGATGCCTTTACACTAAAAATTATTTTACAGTAGCTTTATCTAACCTGAGCGTTAATGTTGATTGAACCATTTACAGCTGAAGATAAAAATCCTTCTAGTGTGAAAGGGATCAGGGTGAAGTCCAGACTTGTTTCAGACATTAAACATTAAAACCTCCTCACTCTAAACTGCAGTTGTTGCAACGGGGAAGGTCTGTTGTTTGACATATCTCATCTGTGTCTCCTTCTACCATGATGATGTCCCAAAAAATACCAACTAACAAGCACATAAATGAGGTGGTGTACTTACAGTCCCATTGATGGGTCTGGGCAAAGATGTAGACCTATAATTCATTCTGGGAAATCCTTCTGGCCAGCTGAAAAGAGGGCAGGAGTTTTTCTGTCCACTAGCAGCCATTGGATATAGAGGTGGCTCATAATTTGTAAGAACTACTTTCTTCTCCTTCTGTCTCCCTCTTTCAGGCCTTCTATCTTGCTCCCAGCAAGGCTTTTCTCTCTCTTGATCCTTTTCCCTCTCTTTCTCACCCCCTCGGTCTCTTTCCCAGGGACTCTCTTTTTTCTTCTCTTTTCCCTTTTCCATTCCCAAGCCTCCATTTCTCTCCCAAGGAATTCTGCTTCCCCTTTCTTTCACTTCTTCCATAACCTTTTCCAGTACACTCTCATTCTTGTCCTTTCCATGTGTTTCATTAGCAACCAATTCATCAAGCCGTCTCACTCTGTCAATGTCTGTCTCTAGGTAAAACCTCCCTGTGGAGGGCTGCGTCTGAATCCTTGTACATTGCTTAAAGTGGTGCTCTGGGTAACAGAGGCTGCTTCCTTTTATTTTCCTCAACATGTCCTCAGGTTCCAAAACCTTACAGCTGGGTAGCATCTTATTCCATTCTTGGATGGAGCTTGTGATGTCTTTGGAACTGTACTCCTTGATGGTCTGAAGGTTTGAGCTGGTTGGGCTGTACCACACATTTGATTTGAATGTAGATTGTGGTTGTGGGTTTGTCGGGGAAGATTGAAGTGGTGGAAGAGACGGGGTTAATGCTGGAAGAGACTGGTGGTGATTGAGGATGGTGGATGGCTGCTGTGGAGGCTTACCATTGGATTTTAGCACCCTGCAGGTCACCTCATTCAGAAACTGGGAGAACTTCCGCCTGTCCTCTGCCTTATCATCCTGCTGATTGGAAGAAACTGAAGAAACATTCCTCATGCAGGAAGAGGACTTACCAGGGTTTCTGGTGTCTTTCTGCTTTGCTGAAACCCTCGGAGTGCAGTCTCTATTGTTATCAGTTTTACCAGCATGACGTGAGAAGACAACGTTCTGGTAAATTATTTCATTGTCAGGCCTGGTGGGATTGGTTTCCTGATCTGAGGTGGAACTTTTCCCCCCTGAGACCTCGCTGCTGTCTTGTTTGATAGGTGTCCGCAACAGGCAAGTAGCTCCTGAGCTCCAGCTATTTGTATCCCAGCTGCCATCATCACTAGAGCTGTCATTGCTGCTGTGGACGCTTGTACTCCACTCATTTGAACTGTGACTTGAGTTTTCCAGACTACCCAGAGACCGCCTTTTCACTTGAGATACTGATGCTCTAAGGTTTGGCAAAGAACTCTGGCAGTTGGACAGAGATCCTTGTAGACTTGGCAATGATCCTTGCAGGCATGGAACAGATCCCTGGAGGCTATAACAGGAACCTTTAGAACTTGTAATAGAAGAGCTGTGGAGGCTGGTAAAAGAGCCTTTAAGCACAGGGGAGGACTGGCGACGCCGTGAACGATCATCCTCATGGTCACTATAGGGTCCAGAGAAGATGGGACAAGATGCTGTAGAAGAGCAGGAGCCACGATCTTGCCGAGTCGAAGCCGTTCTGGTTCTTGGTTGTCGTTGTAAAGTAGCCATGTTACTCACCTTTGTTTCCTGAATTTGCTTTGGCTTTTGTGAGCCTTTCTGCACAGACTCAAGCCTGATACCATCTTCTGAAATGGACAAACACAATTGAACCATGTCAGACTCAGTCCAATGGTTTCCTGTCCTCTGGCTTTGCCCAGTTTTAATTGTCTGCCCCAGTTGTCCTGGCCTCCAACAGAGCACCCAAGCTGTTGCAGAGTGACACACTTTCACTGCAACATCACAGCCCACAATGAAATCACAAATGTTTTCCTCTGGATTAGAATTAAATCATTACATTTCTCAGGCTATCTCATTCAGTTCTAGATATTTCTTTTTAAAATAGCATAATAGATTAGCAGCTGCGTCACCAGCAGTTACTCTGTGGGTACCATCGGTAATGAATATGTGTATCGACACAGATGGTGTTTGAGAGCAGCTGGATATTCAGGTCAGAAATATTGACCATAGTGGCCACATGAAATCTACTGTGTTGCTAACAGGAAACCAAAGAGGCCAAACATCGATTGGTCACATGTCGTATCATTTTTCTCATGGTAAGTTGTGTTTGTTATGCTGTGGAACAATCATTAACTTTAACTTGCCTCTCAAGAGAGAGTTTATAGTTATTACCTTAATCTACTCTGTAACACAAAGTCTCTATGGGAGTGATGTAGTGCACAGCATATGTTTCCTGTTAACTAGGTGAAAAAAGGAGCCACCCAAGCAGATGTTACCATATAAAGATACCAGAACTTGAAAGCTGTGATCAACAGCATCAGTTATACATGCTGGCTGGATCGCAAAGTTTAGCCAGATACAGCCATGAAAATAAGGAAGCTGTTCAGACAAGCATCTACAGCTCACATCTCAACCTCTGGTAAGATGATTTTACATGAAGAAAATAGCATAAAATGCTTGGAAATTTTTCTGATTAATCTAATAAATTCTTATATGGGACAAATAATAACAACCAATAGTTTTGATTTTTAAAATGAGGTTTCTCTGGGGCATACAGGGAGTTACTGTAATGACTTTGAACAGGTCACACTATGAAATCTCATCTGAGGAGGAACTCTGAAATACAAATTTGAAAATAAAATAAAACTAAATAAAATACAACCCCACATTTAAAATATGCTGGGTAAAATGGAAATACAAACAGAATGTAATGATTTCTCTTTGCTTAAATCATTCCTAAAGAAAGTCACGGATCTCTAGGATTACAGGAGTACTTTATATTGTCAGAATAAAAGGCCAAAACTACTATAAGAATACCACTGGAAATTAAGATGTATACTTGACTCAAGTAAAAGCTTTAAGATAGATTATACTGTTATCAGAACTTTCAAATTAGCTTTTCATAATTTCTTCAGAAAGCTTTTAGTTTGTATTAAAACGTCTACATGCGGAATCTAATTTCAAATGTATTTTACATCAATCAGTGGTACCTTTAAGAAAAACACACTATGGCGTCTTCTACAAATTTACTGAGTTATAAGAATCTTATTGATTATTCAAAGATCTGTACAACAAACCCGGTGTTACAATGTTGTATATTATAAAAACTCTGTGATAATAAATTGCCACATTTAATTGAATAAAATCTCAAGAATAGAAAAAAAAGGAACTCAGTAGTAGAGTACTAAGATAAAATGTTTCCCTCTTTATTTTTACAGGTTGGGTTGGACAACTCTTATCTTTACTAAAGGAATTATTTAAAAAGTGAGTTTTACATTTACTCAGGTAATCTTTGTGTAATCTTAAAATTTGTTTGTGAATGTTTGTGACAAGAAACAAAAAAAACAAAAAACAAAGAAGAAACCTGTGAGGAAGCAAATACTTTTTTCTAGTTGTTTCAAAATAATCAGATTTTAAATTCCACTAATGCCAGTTTTAATTACTGAGCACTTAAGAGCTAAAGGCAAGTCATTCATCAACTGCACACAGAACAGATTGTAATGATCTGGGATGAATCTTAC
The DNA here is from genome assembly GCA_006937955.1 of Pachypanchax playfairii. Classification (NCBI taxonomy): domain Eukaryota; kingdom Metazoa; phylum Chordata; class Actinopteri; order Cyprinodontiformes; family Aplocheilidae; genus Pachypanchax; species Pachypanchax playfairii. Next base: position 1,413,251 of record SSNP01000046.1, read on the forward strand.
TGATCCTCACGCTTCACAGGAACCAAATCTACTGCTGCAGGTTTTTCTAAAACACTTTGACTTTACAATAAATTAGGAGAAAGTTGTCTGACTTTTGATTAATTTAGGAATTTCTGTGAGTGTTTTCTCCAAAATGATTACAAATTCTAAACACAGTGGCTGATTATTAGTATTTAAATTGTGATTTAAAGGCATTGACACAAGGATGTTATTTTTTGGCCTTTCAAAATTAATAAAAAATGTTCAATACAATTGAAATGGGTTAATTATTCTGCATTACTCATGCATCCTTTTTATTTAAATGAAACTTGGAGGACAAACTTTGAAATATTTCCAGAAAATAAGTAGTATTTTTGTTCTTTCAGAGTTTTATTTATTCATTCTGCCCCCTGAAGTTCTGATTGTCAAAGCTCTAATAGAATCCAGTGGGATAATAATAATATAATCAGACGCAAAAACACAAGCATCCCCTCCAGCAGTTTGAATAATACACACTAGCTTTACTAATAAGATCTCTGCTTGCTCATCATACTATCTGTGTACATCCCGATTTTCTACAGCCTTAAAAGCCTAAGGAAAAAAAATCTGACGCCTCATTTAATTCCTTGTAGTATCTGCAAGATAAACTCTTAAGAAATACATTTTGTCATTTCTCTATATTTTGATGTATTCAAGCCTGATTAAGACACTTTCACAAGCTTTTCTTTGGAAAACATTCATGAAGACTTACACACAAGTCCAAATGCTCAGCAGAGTACAACTTCATTTCCCCTGACTGCTGCAGAAAAAAAGAACAAAGACAACACGGATATGAGACTCATTTATTCATGCATTTGCAGCCACCTCTATGCAGGACCCACATCATGTTTTTTTTTTTCATTAATGAGCACTCAAACAAATGGCAGACCCCCATTTCCACTTGTTGTCAACACTGAAGTTACCATGGAAACAGTGGTTTGTGATCAGGATCAGTCTTTCCCGTCCACATCTACGTGCTACAGCGATCTGTATAACTTTCTCTTCAAATGCCAAAGCAATAAAAAACAGACACCTATAGAAAATGTCAGCTGCACCATCTGTCCAAGAGTATGTAAAGACTGAAAAGCCAAGATAAGCGAGGCAAGAGGAGCCTTGCACTGGTGCAGTCTTTTTTATTTAATGGATAAAACAACATTAAGGGAGTGCAAATTAAAACAAATGGCACTGCTGTAAAGAAAAGCTTTGAGCTGCATGTCGGTATGTCATGATTGAAACGTTCCAGCTGCAGCAGGCATGTGCACTAAAAGACACACAGATACGCACACACATACAGTGTTACACGCTGTGTGCACTACCAGAAACAGGGTAGTATGTACTCTACATAAACACATACAGAGTACCTTTCTGATTCATCAGGGCAATTACAAGTTTTTGTTTATGTATGCAACAGCGCCCTCCAGTGGAAAACACAGTAAAACAAAAGTATTGAGGAGATTTTCTCAGCTATTAAAATGGTTCAGTCAGGCTTGAAAAACTGCCTGATACTGACAACAACAACAACATCGATAATACTACTACTGCTACTACCATTACTACTACTAATAATATTAATGACAGCTCCTCAAAAGGGTTACAGAATGCATGCAAAACTTTTTTCAAGGTTTTCGTAACTGTGTCACTTAATTCTTGCTGATAGTTAACAACTTCTCTTAACAATTTGCATATTCAATTTTCCAATTTGACTTTGTATTTTGTATTTTCAGTTTAATAGTCTAAATCAATATTGTTATAATTTATTTGTAAATAAATACATCTTTTTTTTTATATATATAAACATTTTCCTTACAACTGATAAATGATACAACATTTATATAAAAAGTTTGTCATTTTCCTGATGTTTTCGTAAAATTTTTACATGTAATACTGTTCTTATTTATTTGTATTTGTTTTCTCACTGAAAAGGTAAGAAAACACTGCTTCCATGGTGTCATGCTATCTACCAGATGCTGTCATACTGTCATGAAGCAATTAAACACATGCGTCACCTGTGTTGAGAACGTTCAACACACACTGAGAGGTGCAATTACTGGTTATTTTTCCACCTGTTTGAGACTGAGTGCAATATATAATGTTTGAAACAACAAAACTACAAGGCGAAGCAGCACAAGGTTAAATGAATAAAACAACAGAAGTCTCTTTATTCATTTTTCCCCATTTTTTGCTTCTGCTTTACTAATTTGTGACTAACTTTACCTTGAATATTTAACACATCATGTTAAAATTAGAATATTCTCTGATAATAATATGTCTTTTTGCTCTGAAAGAAAAAAAAATTACAGGAGAACGGAGGCATCATGAGGAAAACACTGAGGTGTCTGTGGTGAGGAAGCTCGCAGTGAGATGGAGATTTAAATGGGAAAATAGAGCTGTCATCTGAGTTTAGCGCTGTCTTGTGCTGCTGGTAATGAACACTTTATATGCCTGAACAGGATTCATGAATATCAGTGACTTAATAGCACACAGCATTTTCCACAAAAGACAAATAGGATCGGCAGAAATGGAAATGATGAAGCAACGATGAGAATCTCAAGAGAACAGATTGATTATTTTTGCTCAGATGCAGCTCTCAGTGTCACAGCTGATAAAAATGAGACAAGGACTAGAATACTCTTGTTACAACATTTATTTTGGGATTGTTTACATGATGAGAAATGTTCTTGGGTATCTAAACATTCAATTATAAATGTTTACACATAGAGTTTTAATTATCTGATTATTTTTCAAGTGTTATAGCTCAGACAAAGAAAAGTTTCACTTTCTGACTTTCACAGATTTTGTGCAAAATTGGCAGATTTTTTTATGCAGTTTCTGTCATGCAAAGTAACACTGTGAAACCTGGAGGGAGCATATTTTTATAAATGTAATCTAGAGCACAGTTAAACTGCAGAAAACATCTCTTATGGTCTCAGAGAGGGAGAGAAGAAATGAATTGACATCCATAATCTGTTTTTTTAATGTGCTTTCCTCTCCCTCATCATGCTGTGTGGCTTTTTCAGTGCAACATGTGCAAAATGGAAAATCCCAAACTTGAATCTCTCAGATGAAGGAAGTAAATCACCACCTCATCTACAATCCAGGAAAACAAAATGAAATGTTTTTGGTTTCATTGCACAAATATTAGATATAAAACAGTTACTTAACAGTATTTTGATTGATGACCACCATCGATATGCACTTTAAAGCATTACATTTAAAAGGGAAATATCATTCCTTAATTTCATTACAAGTACTTAAAAATATACAAATACGTGATCCACTTTTTAAAGTGTTTATTTTTATGTGTTTAAGTACTGCAGTGGTAAAATTAGAGACTTTTTCAACATGCTGGTAATGTTTAAACTAATGCTTATTAGTTTAAACATTTAGGCATTCTGATCTCGAAACAGCAGATATTTCATATATTGCTGCTAAAACAGCCCAGTCAATATTTACCATGGCAATGGATCAGAGCGGGGCTCATTGTTTCTCCACAGAGTGCACAAATGAATGAACACCACAGCTAACAGTGTTGTGTTGTGTGGCATTAAATAGTATCAGAGATTTAAACTAAAATGGAACCAAGATGGAAATATTGAACAAGGAGCATTTGATGGACAAGTTTGTGTCTCTCTGTTTGTTTTGGTTGAGCTGTGTCTCAGCGGGGATCGTGCACACAATTCAGGACGAATCAATAATATCCAACATGTACTGAAAAGGCTTTTCTAGAAGCCATTTTTTATTTGCTGGCAAACATGCGACTGTGCATGAAATCGACTTTTTTTTTCAAGGAAGTTTAAGTAAAAAAGTGAAGGAGAAGAAAGCAGCACGGGACAAAGAGGTGAGCTTTAAAGCCAGCGAGGGATTTATGGTTTTACTGATGTATGTTTGCTTGAATAAAATTGGGCTATCAATGTAACTCCTAGTAACCATGGCTACAGCAGAGCCTTTATATATATAGTCCTGACTGGTTTTTGGCCACAAAGGGACCAATTATCTCTTTCAGAATAAGTGAATACTGAATACCGTATCCTTTGTGCATACAGGGCTACATCCAAAGTGAAGCCCAAAGGCTGTAATTGTGCAGATTTTGAGGATATGCCTAGAATAAAAATGCTAAAGAGAAAATGCAATAAGGATAGTAATTTCAGAGAGATGATTTGAGTCCTGCCCTGTAATTAGAGCGTGAACTTTGTGTTATTTGTGTGTATTATTCTGAAAGGTCGTCTGAAAAGGTGCAATATGAGGTTCAATGTCGGGATGTAATCATAGCCTTTTTCACAAAATATTTTTCAGTGTAAGTGGCACCGCTTGTCTAGTGTTTTTATTACATCCTTTTAGAATAAATCATGAGGTAACTAGATCATGAGCTATTTTTTCCTGTCTAAGGGTTCATAAAAAGGATGCAGTTCTTCCAAATATTTCCAGAGATTTGTATAAAACCAGTTCTTTGATCTTCTCAAAGACTTCAAATGTTTTTGGTTAACCTCTGTAAAAGATTTGCTGATCAAACTCTTGGACTTCTTGAACAAGACAAGCAAACGTCTGTGGATAAATGAAAAGAAATGTGTCTGTCTTTATCTGTTCATCTCGTTTCAACATCAAACCTTTTAAATAAACAGACACTCATCAATTCACATTAAACATTGTGTGGAACAACATGACACAGAGCAAATGAAGATTCACTGGGATGTTTGTGTAATTATCCCAATGGACATTTAATGAAAATTAGAGGAAGACAGCAGTGGGACAAGGCAGCTGGATTCATAATCATTTAGAGGGCGGTTTTCATTTTCTGTCATGATTCAGAGATCTAATTATTTGTTTTGTTTCCTGTGTTTAAGGGATTGTTATTCCAGGTATACCTGTATCCTTGTTTTCAGTTAGTTAGAGTATTCATTTATTTCATTTGATGAATGAGTTTCTTTAAATTTGACTTGGGTTTCTGGTTTCATTCATTTCATTCAGGGTTTCTTATTCATTTCCAGTTGTTTTGTCCACTGTGTTCCTTAGTTTATTTTGGTTATTGTGGTCTTTTTCCTCAGTCATTTACAGTATATTCATCTAATCTTAGTTTCTTTCAAAGTATTTTTCAGTAAGTTGTAAGTTGTTATTTCTGTTGGCTATTTTTGTGACAGAATAAAAAACTTTGTTTTCTGTTTTCTTTTGGTTCTGTTAGATGTTTTCATGCACTCCGTCATGCTTTTCTTTGATTTTCTCAGTCATTGTCTTGTTGTTTTGATGTTTTTCTATGTAGTTTTTGTTTAAATCCTAGTTTTATTCTTATCATATCATCTTATCCAGTCTTTTCCTTTTGTCTTGACCATTAACTTTTTCCCTGCCACAGCCTCAGTTTCTCCTGTTGATCACTTACAGCTGCTGATCAGCTGTAATCACACACCTCTCGTGTCATTAATCTACCTCCACAGTATATTTAGCTCTCTGGTTTAGTGTTCATTGTTAGATTCTCCTGCTTCTATTTTCTTGTGATATTGAAACTTGTTTTTTTTTTTTTTAATCAAGCTTATGTATTTAAAAACTAATTCACTTGTCTGCTGCCTGCTTACACCTCAGCCACGCCCATTCATGAGACTCTCCTTCCAGGACCAGATATTACCAGATATTTACAAAAGGATCAAAACACTATTACATGTTGAAACAGTCAACAGACTGTGTGAGTCATCATGAAGGTGGACAATGGTTCAGTCTGAGCTGTGGGCTGAATATAAATTCAACATGTTCAGAATAACAAAGCAGACGTGTTCAGCTGAGGGTTTTTCACCAGCTCTCCATATAAATTTGTGAGTCTGCTATCATGCACTTGTTAACATGCAAAAAAAAAATGTGCATGCACTATATATCTGAATAAATAAAAATTAAAAACATACAAAAAACAACTTTGAAACTGAAGTATTAAAAACATTGTGATTGGAGTAAAAAAAAAAAAAAACAAAGCAAAAGATGTACAGTATTTGAATGATTATCAGTGTACACACAGGTTTAAATGTTTCACCCACATATTAGAATCAGGACCTGCTGATTCAGTGACAAAAGTTTGGAAGGTGATTAAAAAACTAAACAAACGTCTTTAATGTTTAATTTCAGTTTTATACTTTAGGTGATTGAGTTTAATGTATTTGATAAAACATGCAGCTGTTTTATTTGAAATGAAACCCTCTGTGCTTGTAAACTTTGTCCTGAGTCCAGGCTTGGCTTGTACTGGCTGCATCTACTGCCAGGAAACTGACAATGTAGATTTAATATTGTTCTAAAAGTCTAAATTGGAGGAATAAATGGTGGGAAACACCTCACACAAGCTCATCAGACTCTCTGTTGACTAGGCGCTCGGATGATTGAAACAAAGAACATAAAAAAAAGAAACTATGAAAGCCCATCTGGAGTAAGTTAAACACTGAAATAACCCTCATTGTTATCCAAATGTTTTTTGACTTGTTATCAGACAGAACTGTTACTCTGTTAGTCTAACACTGCTACACTCATCACTCTGACAAACATGGGAGCATATTTGATTCTCTAACCAGGCTTTTTTTTGGTCTGTGCACAGCTTGACAATGATTTGTTATTCTTAAATCATTTCGCACTACTCATTGTGTGATTGCTTTTTCCATCTGTGCAATTATATGCTGTTAAAATCATACCAAGGAAAACAACATGTTTTTTGTGCTAACTGTAGCATTTCCTTTAAAAAAAAAAAAAAAAAAAAACAGGAATTACAAAGTACATCACTCAGTCTAAAGAAGTGGAGAAATTCAAACATCTGGAGGTGTAACTGCGACAGGTGACGATCCTTTGGTGACAGTGTTGGGGAGGCCTTGTCTTTGGTTGAGAAAAAAATGGATGTTGAAGTAAAGTTGGATTAGGGTGAGATTATAATTTACATGTTACAACCACTTGGTCACTCAGATGAACTCCCAATGAATTATGTTTAAAAAAAACAGGATGTACAGCAAGAATTCAGTTAGATTGCTTGTAGAAACACAAATGTTGATCTGTTGTGATAGCGAGTCATTTTTTTTTCTTCTTTGCAGTAAAATCCCACAGTGAACAAATTCATACTCCATTTATTTGTTGTTGAATACCCATCATGCATGTATTCTCCTCCTTGTGGTTTGCTTTCTATCATTCAGTAACACCACAGCACCTATGATTCACTTCACATAGGCAAATAAAAAAATGTTTATAGATTTCCAGAAGATTGTTTCACTTTTGGCACAAACTTCTTTATTATTCTTTTTCATGGAAACTAAAGGAAAATATCAAACAATTCAGAAAAAGATGAGACAGAGTTAAAATAAAAGCCTCATGAAAGTTGTGGTTGGTTCTGCTTTGACTCTTTCCTTAAAGGATTTTTCTCATCTGCTGTATTTGTTAAAATACATCCATCACAGTGTATTTATACTATCAATAAGCAGGATCTGTGCTTATTAAGCCTGCCATCCTTCTTTCATCAGTTAAAACAGCTTGATTTTCTGCAAATGCTCAGAAATGAGTTGCTACATCTTATAAGCCTCACCAAAGGCGGTAAACCCTGCAGGGTGTCTGGGCAGCATATTTACTTTCTCAACATCACACCACTAAAACATTTATGAAGAACTGAGACATGTAACACATATTTTTTTCCAGAATGTATGATGTTTTTCACATTTTGGAGCACTAGTTGCAAACTGGCAATGTTATGTCTTGGTTTAAAAGAATTCAGTAAAGCAGTGGCAACATGGTGATTATTGTGCATCTAAAAACCTTTTTTCTTTTAATAGTTACATTTCAGCTTTGAGTAACTTCTCAGTGTTAGAACTCCAGGATGACCAACTTTCCTTTTCCCTTTGTTTCCTTTTTTCATGTATTTCTCCATATTTCCCTCTTCTTACAGTTTATGATGGGTTTTTGTGCAGTTTCTTGTGCTTCCTGATGACTGTTTCCTCCTTCAATAAAGCAAACTATCAGGAAAGATTTGAGTCTAGACTCACTAACCCGACCTAGACTAACTCTCCTGTAGAGTCCCTGAATCCCTCAATGCCATTTATACCAGCTTACTCGTTATTTTAAAACAGTTTTTTTATTATGTACCCATTTGTTCTCTTTTTATTTTGTCGGCAAACAAAAAAAAAAGCTCATGAAACTGGTTATAATTGTATTAATCTGTAAGGAGTCTTATTATCTCTTTGATTAAAGGGAAGTCACACTTCAGTGTGTATTAAAAGTTAACATCTGTGGTGAAGCCCCTGAGGCGTTAGCTTTGACACATCTTCTGTTTGCATGAGTCTGTATTCAAAATCATCTGTGCCACTGTTTACATTATTATTGGAGCTGACAAGATGTTCTTGGCACATAAAGCTCCCTGTTTCTAAGCAACACAGAGAGATGCCTTTAACTTTACAGTGATCACAATTAGAGTCTGTCAATCAATCCAGCTTTTCATCTCAGTGAAAACGCATCAACATGACAAAGAAGATCATCGGCTCAAGTGAAGTTCATTCTCATTTTCTGTTGCGTCGCTGAGCTCTCTTATTGTCAGCATCAATTTCTATCAGAAAATAAATGAAAAGACAGCTCGGTGTATGGCTGTAAGATTTCCTGAGAACTTCTCTTCAATTACAAGTGTTTCGCAGCAGTCAGTGGCCTGAAATGATCCGTGGCAGTGAAAGACTTTTTTTTCTGGGTTTGGGAAATACAAAAAGGACATTCTAGAGGAAATGTGAGTATGTGGTAATTAAATAAATCTAGCTTATTTCTGACCTGAAACTGAGCATGCAGGAATGAATGAACAGCTCTTTTCTGTGTGTCAAACTGAGAGCTTTTTCTCCAAAATAAGAAGTTTGGTGTGTCGTGTTTGCTGGCAGGATGGCAGCTGCTGGGCATCAAAAACCCAAAAGACAGATGACAGCTCTGAAGATTGGAAGTTTTAATTGCTTTTCACATCCATGTTTTTCTAGAATGCATCATTTGCATCTGTGCAGCAGCTGATCATTTTCTCCAGTGAGAGCAGGTTTATTAACTCAGCATTGTCTCATGCTCGTCGCCAGATCGTCTGTTGCCTTTGCCTCAGCATTGCTCAGTGTCTGAGTCCCAGTCCTACATGTATGTGTGCATGACCAAGTTCATGTTTACATGCCAAGTTACTCACCAAGTTTCTGCCTCCTGCCTCTCCTTCAGTGGCTCTATCAGGTTTTTTTTCCTGCTTGAGTGTCATAAAACTTAGCCTAAGTGAAATAGGTGGTAGGAGTTCATGTTTAATGTTTATGGGACCAGATTTTATGCTATTATTGAAAATTAATCATGGTGTCTTATTTGTGTGACAAAGAAAACGCTTTTAAGAACTGAGATTGACCTGTTTACATCTATTTCAAGTACAGCTTACCTGCAAACACCTGCCACCTCATTACCAGTTATTTACCAGGGATATTATACATCTGACATTATCCAAAGTAACTACAGTAATGTATAATATTTCTGTTGATCCTTCAGAGTTTTTTTTTTTTTTTTCAGAGCTGAGTGATGAAGCAGAATGACATTTCCTTGCACATTCAATCATCATTTCTGATATATCTTGTCTGGTGTGTTTAGGGTTCAGACACTTTATTTTGAGCCATTAATTTGTAAGTATACATCAGCTGCAGGTTCCTATACAGGTTTGTAAGTGAAATTTGTTCTAACAGATTTGTAGAATTATAAAATCAGCATGTATTCACTAATTGTCTTTATTCTTTTCTTAGTTGTGTGGACACGAGTGGATCTTTACTAGTTAACAGGCTCTAAACTACCTTATTTCTTTTTATTCATCATTGATAAATAATTCATATGCCTACATAATGAATCTGTAAATGTCTTCATTTCATTTAATAAAAAATAGCCATATTTTCAAGTCTTTTATGAAAACAAGCAAAAATAAATAAATATCAAACGCAAAGTGTTTTGACACTAACTTACCAGCAGTCAGTGAATTAGAGACGGGATCCACAGGGTCTTATAAATTATGTTCCCAAACTTATTACCTTGTTTGTTCTCTTCCACTAGAGGCTTTCGTCTGTATCTCAGATGGCATAATAAAGACTTTAATTTGGAATGATAAATGGCTCCAATAAAACCCCAGTAAATAAACATGCTTCTACGATTGTTCAAGATTTTTTTTTACCACAATGCTTTTAATATGTGACCCACACACAAGGCTGTGAAGTGGATTCAAGTCTTTTTCTGAATTCTATTCTATGCATCAAACTGATGCAGTTTCTGGGTCACAGTACCTTTTTTTGTGATAAAACTGCATGAAGAATTTCGTGTCATAAATTAACAGCTTTATTGTTTTGCCTTTGCAGACAACCAAACATCTAGAAATCAGTTTGGTTTCATGAGAAAAAACGAAATAAATGTTGAATTTAAAACAATAACTATAATAAATCCTGAAATCTTTTGACAACTCAACAAGGTAAAAAAAAGTACAGAGTCTTTTGTCTAATTTATTAGAGAGCTGGAAAATGAGACCAGTTAGACCGTATTTCAAAGGCAAATGTGGACCAGACCCATAAATCAAAGACAAATCCAAGTTCAGCAGCATGTATTAGATGTTCTTCCATTTCCATTGAATTAAGCACAAAAAAAACAACTCTTAGTAAAATGTTAATCAATGGGACGTTTGAATAAATGGTTGTAATAACAAGATAAAGTGAAAAAAACCATCAAAACGTATTAAACTCACATTTTCTCCATTTTTTTCTTAATGGGTCATTTATTGTGATCTATGTTTCTATTTAACCATCAAATAAAACAGGAAATATTTAAATAAGGAAGGGACACACACCTCCTAATAAATGAACAAACACTGTGGTTTCATTACCGCCATGTGAAGCCCAGTAAAGGTCACACTGCTCATTTATTCTCACTACATACTGTGGCAGGGATGGACACACACACAAACACACACACGCATAAATAACAATCAAATTGTTCAGATGTGAAACTTTAAAAAGCATTTTTTGTGAGGTATAATTGCATATTCTGATCACATTTTGTTTATTCTGTGGCACCTCAAGGGCATTCTGAAGGTGAGTTTTTGCTCTTGATTCGTCTCTGCACTTCATATTGTCTGATTAAACTTACCTAAACAAGCTTCCTGCTTCACTGGCAGATTCTCTCTGTTCTTTCTCTTTTAACCTGCACATTTTTCCATTCATATCACCTTGAGAACTACAAATTTTCTCACTGCCCTTCTCACTGTTGCTGCGGTTTCTATTCTTCAGTTCGATTTAAAATAAATAAATAAATAAATGACACTTCATATGTTCTTTTCATAAGTGAAAGAAATTGTTGGTGAAAAAAGACTAAAGAAACTGGAACTGGAAAACAGAAGAATAGGGAAGAACAAGGTCAAACTGTACACTCACTGTTATGAATGTCTGTCTATTTCTTCTTGTCTGCTGCTTTTAATTTTGTGCAGTTTTTACACGTGGTAAAACTGATTTGGAATTCATGTTTAAGGCCAAGTTTCAATGCCTGCACAACAAAGAAAACCCTCTTTCATCTAAGCTTGAATAAAGCTAGTTCAGCGTTAAAAAGCCTTTGAGGATTTGTACAGTCATGAAAAGTAGCTACATCCTTTTTTAACTGTGAGTTAATATTAACTGTTAATATTAAGACATACTGGAAGGGTCTGGAATTTATTTAAATGCAACATTGCATATTTTACTGCGTTATTTAAAAAAAAACTGCAAAAATCCAGTTGCAGGAGTGAAAAGAGTACTTCATAACGTTATATCTAATATTCTTATTGACTCTGCAGTCAACTGTTGACAGGGGCTTTGTACATGTGCATCATGGGAAATAGAAAAACAAGCGAGAAAATGAGGTCCATCATGTTGGATACAGCTGGAAGAGCACTGACACTTTCATTATCTGGCTTCGGTCTGTGTGAGGCTGAAATTGATGGAAATTTTCAGGGAGGTCATGACTACGATCTTTAAACACCATTGAACCAGAACCTCAATGGTGTCTGAACTGGAAATTATATGATGTTGCAAAGGCTCATAAAACTCCAGAACACTCCCCCCCAAAAGACAATAAAAAAATCAAAATATCAGACAGGCCAAAGTGCTTTTCTAAAAGATGTTTTATTTACTGTGATTTGATAATCTGAAGGGTGGAGGTTATCTTCTTATTGCTGCAGCTGTGAATGTTCTGAATAACGTGAGGGATTGTGGAGGGTATTATCAGTAAGGTATTATCAGCACTGTCTTAACCTTGAGCTGCCTGCCACAGGTTCCTGTTGAGGTGAGATTCAATTAGATGAGAACAGAATGTCTAATCTACTGAATGACTTCCTCCAGACTGCAGCTCAGCACAACACCGACAGCTCTGGTATAAAAAGTTGTCAATGTTTCACAATATAAAATGATTTAATGCAACGATTGCTAGACTAAGTTAAAAACAGCGGGGATGGCGATTGAAATTACATTCAAAGAATTGGACCTCTACCATAAAAAAAAGCTTTAAACTTAAGGATTATTTCGTTTTGGAAGATATGGTTTTGTCTTGTGAGTGTTGAGATGAAGAATTCACCTTGAAGCTCTCCAACCAACTCCTGTTTATTTATTTTTTTAATTCACTGCTTCATTGAACTCCCTTCACAGCTAGCTCACTATCTGAAAACACGTTTTAATATCAGAGGAGTGACAAGCACAGATAAACTTTCAAAGCTGCTCATATATTTTTTTGAAAACTCTCACCAAGAGCAGGACATTATTCCTTCAATTCATTTTATATCTATATTCTTCACAGTTTATCAGCGGACACAAAAGAACTAGAGATCTGAAAACCATCTCAGACCGAATACCCACTTTATTCCAAAGTTCTTTCATTTATTGCCTTCTTCTTCTTCATCACCCTGCAGGTGACTCGAGGGGTGGCAGTCAGCTCAGCCTCAGGAAAGAAGATGCCTCAGAAGCTTTCATCCCATCAGAATGAGTGATAGGATCTGATCAAATCAGAGTGAGCGAGTCAAGAAAAATATTACGTGTCTTTTTGCAGGGGCAAAGAAAAAGTCATAGACTATAATGTCTTTCATTGTGCACTGTAGCTTCTTACGCCTCAAGACTCAGCTTCATAGCATGATGGATTATATTTGTTTTGAGCTTTTTTTTCTCAATTTTTTTTTCTAGAAAAACGTCTTTAAAAGCTGTAGGAAAATGCGTCACATTGCTTGAGATGAGTCACACAGGAAAAGGGTTAAACAGGTTTATGAGCGATCTATGCTTTTAGTATCACAGCAGATTATAGTTCTGTAGGCTCATGTCTTTCCCTCCCACTCCAGTTTTATATGTTCGAGAAAAAGGAACCCTGGTAATGGATTGAAGCTGAAGATGTGGAGTGAGAGGAAGAACAAATGGTGCTATAAGCAGCACTATTAATCTCTATTATATTCTGAGGCAAACATATGGGCACGGCAAGGGCATCAGAGTGACTCCTCAGCACATGAAAAGACTTTAATATCCTCAAACCGCGACTAAAGGGCTGCCAGCTGTATTTACTGAATTATGGAATGCATCTAGAGGCATGAAGAACTTTAATGTATTTGCAGTGACCAATATGTTACATTAGCACAGTCTCAGTGTGTTTAATCTGTGCTGGGAGGAGAAGTCAATAAAAAGCAAACATTGATTCTGCAGGTGATGTGGGCTGTTCACCTTTTCTGTCACCTTGGTATTTGTTTACGTTAGTGTTTAACTATTAGCTCTAACCATAAAATTTGCTCTGTGTATCGAGTTTAAGGATGAAGAAAGTCAGCAAAAATGTGTTGAATTAACACTTTAACATTTTTTCTTCATTGCACAGACACTCGTGCAAATCACATGAAATTCAGGTATGAAAAGATGTAAATAAAATCATTACCGGCACATTCTCCTGGGAAAGTTCTGTTTTACATTTTAAAAGGCCAAGATTCTGCACAAGTCACTGAGGGTCTAAAAACAGATGGACTCATTAACAGCAGTGTTGAGTGGGAAGAAAAAAATGACTCCACATACTCAGACATTCCTTAAATTTCAGTTTATTAACATACACTGAAATCCCAGTTAAAAACACATCAGCCTGTGTTGTAACAGAATTGTAAAATACTTAGATTGGCATAATCTTTGGATTCACTCTGTATAAACGCATGTGTTTCAACTACTCAGTGATCTTTTTCTAAAGTCCAAGTAATTCAAGGTCATAGTAAGGTGCAGCACATCCAGAGGGATAGCTTTAATCTCCTGTTCCCAAGGAAACAAGACAGGAATAAGGATGGTGTCAGGAGCAGGTGGCAACAGGTGAAACAGTTCATTTGGGTTTTGTTTTGGATTTTTTTCTTCTTTTCTTTCTCTCCCTTCAGTTCCCCTTTTCTGTTTCTCTCACAAACTATCAGTCTTGTTCATCAGCCTCCGTCCTCGACCTTAGTGCAGATAATGAGAGGATCCAGTTGCTATGGAGATGACGAGATGCTATCTTCAATACGGAAATTTAGTTAACATCTCTAAACACTAGCTCACATCTGAGCATCTGGTAAAATCCACAAATATCATCACTTAGTTTCAGCCTCCCGCTGATCACCGTTATATGCTCCTGTAATAAAACAGACACCTGCTGTCGGTAAAGACACAAAGGCTGAGCAGGGATTCATTACAGTGAGGCATCAATATTCGAACTCTTATCATGATTATTTTAAAACTCAATGCTAAAATAATAAAAACATATAAATTACACTACCAGTGTGGGAATTATATTGTTTGAGGGTAAATACCAATTTACAAGCTCAGCATTCTTGCAATTAGAGACACTAATCAATGCAACACTCTTGTTCTTTGCTTTTATACCTGGAAGCCAGTGAAGCATCTGCGTTTTACTGTCTTTCTTTTGGCTTTAAATTGTCAGTAGAGTTAAAAATGTGTTGCAGCAAACATTCAAAGAGTTTGTATTTTTAGTCTGGAGCAGCCAGAAGAAAGTTAAAGGAAATGAAAGATTTTTCTTTTTTTTTCCACCATGGAAAGTTGATGTAACACCACTGCAAGACAGTGTACATCTCCATACATCCTGCACAGAGGAAGAGTGTGTTTTGGTGAAGTTTACACACCAGGTTGATGAGTGTGCCCAATTATTACAAAGACAGTTAAAAAGGTTGATCAAAAGGAAACCAGCAGATGAAAAATGTCTTCAGTAATGTTGTACGATCCCTGCAAATCAATATCTAACAATTAATGACTCAGTACCTTAAAACTCTCATTGAGTTGTCAAATTTGCCAATACTGCACACTCCTGCACATCTAAACTGCAGGTTTTTAGAATTTTAGATGATTCTGAAACACATTTTGCACAAAGCAGAAACAGTTTGTTGTTCTGCAAACCCACAGAAGAGAGAAAAGACAGAGTGATTAGCCCCCGGCGGTACCGGGCAAATGCACACTGCACCTTCAGTCACTGGGAGACAAATCGTCTCCACTCCACCTTCCTTATAATTGGAATATATAAAAGACAGAGATGTATCCACCACACTGTTATTCCAGACTCATGCTAAAGCTATGCAGCTAAAGAAGAAAAAAGACAAATGAATAAAAGTACATTTTATTTTCTCCCTTATGAGTGAAAGTGTGATAAAGTACAACTTAACTGCTGCTGAGTGTTGGTTTATCTCAGATTGGGAGGCTTTTTCATCCATTGCTCACAGTCAGGACATGACATTTGGATAAATGGAAGACAGGCTATCTGATAAGGCAGCTTCATGTTTTATGCCCTTCTAAAAATTATGATTTTTTTGTGTGCATACCATCATTTTTAATTCAGACATTTAAAAAACAATAAATTAATCATTTGAATTCTACATTTTTGATGTTTTCTTCCACTCAAATGATCTATTTTTCTTAAACATAGTTGAGGTGACATCTGCGCAAGTAGCTTGTAAACACCTCGGTAAGCTATTTTAATCTAAAAATATCCTATGGAGCTCTGGCATAATGAAGTTTCTATTCAATTCTTCGGTGGATTTTTAAAAAAATATATTTACACAAAAGCAAAATAATTCAAAAGCTCTGTCCAAATGGATGTTCCACTCTGGAATCACCAAGAGCTGATAAGATTTACAAGCATCTTTCAAAGCTGAAGTGTTTTGTATTCACAAGTAATGTGGTCTTTGTCCATCTTCCCAAAAGCCTCACAAGATGTCCCCGCAAACATGCAGGACTGACACAAAATAAAAGAAATGAGGAGCCACATCACTAAAGAAGTAAGAACTCGATTTTATCTCTAACCTCTCACCCAACCAACCAATTAAAAGAGCTGCTCATCCCCGGAGGCAAACAAAAGTTCCCCTTCTGTGACTGATTACCGTGCTTATTTGAAAGCCAGAAATTAGAATTGGACACACAGATCTGATCTCGCCACCTACTGCCTGCCACCCAGAGAGAGCAGAGGACAGAGGATTGTGTAATCATACCATCCCACAGTTGGGGAATATTATGAAATCTTCAAAGAAAACTGTCAATAAAGCAACACAACTGAAAAATATACCTTTGATTTTCACTTAAATGATCTGAAACAAGAGGTTCCTACTCATCACTGATCCATCTGCATGGGAATTTCAGGTGTTTTGCACAGTTCCACAAAAGTTGTCGTGAACTCAGAATGTTGTTTGATATTCCATTGAAACGAAGCTGACTAACATTTTCAGTTAAATTATCATGAGAGATAGCAGGTGAACAGTACATTTTGTTGGTGTTTGTAGGAACGTTTTACCAAATTCAGTTTTAATCTAACACAAACATGTAAAAAAAGAAACTTGGTGAATTAATATGAGAAACACCTTGAATTTATTTATTCACTTCTATTCTAAACGGAAAGCCTAAATAAAAATATTGTGCTGAAACAATTTTTCTCTCTGTGAGATTCATTTTTACATTCTAATCAAACTGCGAAAAGCATTCAGAGTAAAATCCTCCGATCCTCAACGACCAGTTTAAACATGGCACAACATGAACCAAATCAGCTACAAGATTGGATCCATTTTGGAAAGAAATAAATCAATGGACACCATGCAGCTTCACTTTAATAAAGTGCATACAGCCCGAGACATTTCATTAAAAGGACTGAGTGATGTGGATCTGCTGTTTAACTGGTCTACGAGCTCCAGCTCCAGGGGGGGCTGAATGTAAACGCCACAGCCTTTCAAAAGATTAGATCAGAACAGAGAATCAACCATTTCTCTACCGTGTGCATCTCACTCTCTTCAAACATCGATTTACTGCTTATTTGCTTTAACACATTATTCCTCATGCTCTCTTTATCTGTAAGTAAAACCAAAACGTGATTAATTCAGATCAAGAGAATAGATTGGTGGGAAAAAAAAAACACAAATCTGAAGAAAACAGGAAAATTGATATCATCAGAAATGAGGGTTTATCAGCATCACCAGTAATTTGCAGAAAAAGAAGAAGTTGTGTGTAATTCAGGTAGAGAGAAATAATTAGCAGGGTTAAAGATAAGACCGGAAGCTTGCTCGGCCATAATCTTCTCTACACCTGATTTAATAATGTCTCTGAAACGTGAAACTCGTAATTAGGCCTAGAAATAAGTTGTGGAAAGGAAAATATCATTCTGTGCCCTCGGAAAGGACGAGAGGAGACTGTAAATAGCAGGAAGTCATGTAAAAATATAAGAGGTCATTGTGATGGATGGTAGGTTGGCAGTATATTGAGAGGAAAAAAAATTAATCTATTTTTTTAAAAAGTGGGTTATATGATTTTTTATGAAGGTGAAGTGACCAGGGATATTAATCCAACTACTGTGTTAAATAACAAACTGAGGAAAAATATATGTTTCTCCAGATTTCAGAGGGAAAAAAATCTTTTGACCTTCACAATGTTCATTTATCTTTTAAAAATCTAACGGAGATTTCTTATTTATTGACATTTATTTTGTGGATTTTGTGTGATTCCTCAAATGCAAGAGACAGCTTAGCTTTGAAATAGATTAAAGAGGTCACCTGCGGCCCCGCTTTGAACTAGGAGTGAATCTTCCACAAACCCGTGCCAAAATGTAGACAAGCGAAGTAGTAAGAAGATGAGGTGAAAGAACCAGAGGTCAAAGTTATCCTCATGTGGAAACTTCCTTATAATTAAATGCACCTGAGCATTTAAAAACCCAGACGTGTGCATGAGAGTGAAAAGAGAAAATTACTTTCTCTGCATCTCAGAGGACTTAGAGAGGTCGACTCAGTGGCTGATGGGAAATATTGCCTGACAGTTGGTGTGTAACATCATCTGATATCACATACTGACTTTGATGACTGCTTGATGATTTAAACAAGTAACTTTCATTACCAATAAGCTCATCTTCATCACCATGGAAACCAAAGTGATGATCTGAATTAGTAAAAGTGTTCAGTTACTACTTTTTTTTAAGGCAGTCAAATGCTAATTTAATTTCTTTTATCTTATGACAGTCAGGCAATAAAACACTCAAACTGGTGAAATGTTAGTGTTATTGTTTGCTGTGAGGAGTTAAAGCAGCGTGTTGATGTTCTTAGACAGTTTGAGGATTCTCTGCTGTTGTGTGCTGGAACTTCTACGTCTTCTCCTTCATTAGTCGCAGCTCCCACTAAATATACAAACTAAAATTCCTCCCACCAATCCGTAGAATCAGATTGCTCTGTTTTCCTGTGATGAAAGAAGCTTCTGCTTGACAGAATCCTTTAATGAGTTCTGGAACATTTGGTTGTTTTGGGGTCTGAGATTGTACTGCAGTAATAAATAGAAGATTGTGTAGCTTCCTGATTCCTCATGATATTTTTGCTGTGGGCATTTTAGTTACCATGTTAAGGTGATCATTAAATGTGTTATTTACTCAGGTTTCCCTTGTTGGCTGGGGGCATACTTTCAATTAATTAGCTCAGCTATCAGACTTTATGAGAAACAAGTAAATTAGCTGTCCCTGAGTGGTGTTATTTGTTATTTTAAAGATTTAATGATGATCAAACATGTAAGTAAAGTTTCATTTTGGTCAGATATCAACATTTTCTACAGTTCTTTCCAGTAAATGAAAATGATCTTAGTAATGATTAATATACTTAACCTGAGAGCGGTGTCTGCACAGTTCTGCTTCGCTGTAACAGTTTTCCCTGAGGTATAATAAAAAATATCGAATGTGTTATTTTCTGTACAACTCCTTCACTTTAGAGGGGTTGGACTGGTGCACAAAAATGTGGGAGGAGCATGCTGCACTGAGACGCGGCACGACGCAGCAGCAAGTCCCGTCAAAACCTCCAGGTCCACTTCCAGCAATCAGACGACCTGAACACCTGTAGTGTCACTTTTAGCCAAACCCCGTTTGGATTAAGGAGCGAAGAATGAAATACACGCAAAGCGGCAAAATATGATCGAAGCCACTTGGAGGCAGAGCGCTGGGACTACATAGGTAACACAAATTATTAATGTCAAAGGATTTATGACATGCAAATGTGTTATAACGAAATGGCTTTTCTCCTTTTCTGCGTGCCTGCGCGTAATGGATGGGAGCAGACGCATATGGTTCAGGTGCGTCAATAATTTCTGAGAAGAAAGCACCGAATAAATAAAACAAGTACAGCAGAGAAGCGTTTTAACTATAAAAATTAAGCTTTAACTGTAACATTTACTCAGATGATGAATATTCAAGCTTCGTGCAATTTTTAAAAGCATTTTTAAAAGTCAGCGCATGTTTTTCACTCTTCAAAAAATAAAAAAATAAAATAACTTTTGTCAGAAATTCTTTCGGAAACGTTTTGCCTTTTCATATAAAAAAAACCAAAAACAAAAAAAACGGGACTGCTTTTGCGACTTGAGCTTGCTCTATCCTTTGCAGGACAAAGAGGGTCGTCTTCCTTGAAATTACGATGCATCTCATCGGGGTGGTCTTAATTCTGGTCGTGACGTGCATGGTAAAAGGTAATGACTTTGATCAGTCATGAGACATCTGACAGCGACACAAAGACATCTGAGTCAGGAAAATATATATTTATTTACATTCTGCATGAAAAGTGGGATGGGTGAATATTTCTCCAGTTTTTGTGATGTTTTATTTGTTGATTGCTGAGGCAAACGGGCTGCTGCCCTTTTCTCTCTTCCTTTTTGTCTCATAAGGTTGGGAATGCAGCGCAGGTTGCAGCAGAGAAAATGGGTTTTGTGAGAAGCCAGGCAAGTGCAGGTGGGTTTCTAAAATTACCTCAGATTCCTGTACAGATGATAGCTCAAATCCTTTGGGGCCGTTGTTAACCTTATTTCCATAAACGGCCATGGTAAATTGTTTCTTGCTTAGATTGGGGAAATGCCATAATAATGCAGACAGCTGGACTGGTTTGCTCAACCTACAGCTTTTTCTTGAATTAAAAAATTAAAAATGTAATAATGTAATATTCTTCAGGCAAAATGATTTTACATTCCTGATAAAAAAATGACCTGTGAATGAGTTTTGAAATGCAACTTCCATTTCATTTGGTTCTGTGGGAACAAGAGCAGGACAGCATGTGGGTGGGATATTAATAGTTCAGGATTGTTCTGATTCATTCACCCCCCCTCCCATCTCCCTTTCCATCTTCAGGTGCAAACCAGGGTGGCAAGGAGAGAACTGTGACCAGTGTGTTCCTTTCCCTGGCTGTTTGCACGGCACATGTGAGAAGGCATGGCAGTGCATCTGCAAAGAGGGCTGGGTGGGCAGCCTGTGTGACCAAGGTGAGTCTCATTAAGCTTCCTGTCTTCTGTCTATTTGCCTTCACCTCTGAGGTTAAAACCATTCATTGAGCTTTAGTGGCAACAAATGAATCTGTATCTCTACATGGACAAAGCCAGAGTTTAAATAATGTATGAAGAAATGTCAAAGTTAAAAGCATCAACAGGGAATGATAATACTTAAAAATACTATTACCCATCATGCAGTAAAACAATGTGTTTTTCTTTGAAGAAGGTGATTTCTCACCCAGATTGACCCACTTATCCTGACATGCTCTGGGTTTCATTTTGTGCTGGAGCAGATGTGCTGATGGCCTGGTTGTGTTTCCAGTCTTGTTCTTGATGACAGGATGCTGTTATGTGGAGTATAGAGAGTGGGAACAAAGGAGGGAGGGAAGTGCAGGCACAAAAACACAGAGACATGCAGAGATAAAGTGTGAAAGATCTCAAAACAGCATGCTCCCCAAATGTGATTTCTTTTGCTTCTTTTTGTTACATCAGATACTCGCCTGTGTTCATCCAGACCTTGTGCCAGTAATGCTACCTGCATAGAAACGGGACAGGGGGGATACCTGTGTGTCTGTCCCGAAGGCTACGCTGGAGAGAACTGCCAAATGAAGCTGGGACTTTGCCTTTCAAATTGGTACAAACTTTCTTTTTTTTTTTTCAGATATTTAATTTATTACAGGCATACATGAATCACCAAATAGGAGCAGAAAATACAGAAAATATAGTTTGCAAATAGATGATCAGGTTTTGTTTTCCACACAAGCAGTACCATTTCTCCTCAGAGTGTTTGGAAGTCTGAGAACTTTGTAGTTATTTGGCCAAAAAATATAGCATGGAGGGATTTCATCAGTTCCCTTGAGACATGAAGAGTTGCATTTCAGGTCAAGGAAAAAAAAAATTGGTTCTTTTCAAAGGCATCTGAGATGTATGAATATGTTGCTTTGCAAAAAAAAAAAAGGTATTATATGCTTTGATATCCCCAATGAAATGTGTAAGCAAGGATACTGAGGCTGAAGATTTCAGTCGGTTCTGATCACAGTTATTGTAAGATGTTGTGTATCTGATCACATTTTCAATTTATTATAAAATTCTCATTACTGGTTCCTTTTCTCAAGCAACTATAATTAGTCAAATACTAAATAGTTAATTAATTGATTAATTGTTGTAAATATTTGTCAGATTAAGATTAAACTGAGCTGATACCTGTGATAACAGCATCAAATGTAAAATGAACTTTTTTTTCTTTAGACCAGCCATCATGTTTAAGTCATTGTTAATGGGGTTGCACAGCTGAAACTAATTGTCCTTTGGGCATCAATTAAAGATAACTTTCATGTCGAACACTAATAAAATCCTCACTCATCCTCTTGTGAAAAGTTGACACATTTATTAGAGGTTGGCTGGCAGTTCTTGGACAGCTTTACAAGCTAAATGCCACTTCAGAGAGTTCAACCTTTAATGTCAAAATTTCAAGATCAAATGCATCAAATTTGTCTAACAAGGCTGTCACATCTTTAAACCCTTCAAAGGTTTGTAGCTATAAATGCTTCTTTCCTTACAGGGTTGTAAAACCCTGAAAGTAAAGGAGAAATGTTATTTTATTGTTGTATAACTTCATAAACCCATGACAAATACTTAAATTAGACATTCATTTGTATTTGTTCAGAAGTTTAAACAGGCTTTTAGATTCTTTCACTGAAATAACATTTCCCTGTTAGTTTTTTTACTCCAAAAACTAGTAAAAGAGTGATTTTTATTATTTTTTTTAAGCTTGCATTTGAACTGGAGAGGTTTTCTACTGCTGGATTACAGATGAATTGGATTCCTGCAGGAATCCTCTTCCTGCCCATCAGACTGTAGACGACTCTTCAGGGATGCTGCTAAGATGACAAGCCTTTTCAAACTCTGAACCCCCTCCACAGTTACTACGTCAAGCTCCTCTGTTACTGACCCGAATGTCAAACCAGAATTCGGTAGCTAACAGATAACTGACAGTGAATCGTCAATTAGTAAATAAGGAATTTAGGCAGTGTTCCACATACAAAACAACTGGAGCAAAGCTTGTATTTGCTCCATTAATCAGCTCCACTCCCAGGCTGTCTGAAAGTGTGCCAGAACTGCTTTCCTTTTGACTCGCTGTGACAAGGTGTTAGGGGCTCTTGTAATTGTCCAAAGTACTGTTTGAGATATTGATTGGTTTCTGTCCCTGTTTTTTTTTTTTTCCTTTGCATCCAGCTTGTGAAGCCTGCATTGATCAGACACGCCACACAAGTTGGAGTTGGTAGATTATCCCAGAGGCAAAGCGTAGGCTTTTATTTTATTATTTAGCTCTTGTTGTGGCTTCAAATTGTTTGTTAATTTGCAGAAAATGAGGCATGCTATTTTACATTAGTGCTGGAAGAAATTTCCAATACAGTTTAAGAATACCAATGAGCATTGTACAAAATGTGAGGCAGGGAAATACTTGATTGTTGGCAAACAGTTTAATTGATTTAGTAATCTTGTTCTGTTTTCTGATTTAAAATGATGATTTTTAGCTCATGTTTTTATCAAAATTACATTTATCATTTAAAATCTATGTTGCATTGAACCCTTTTTATTCTGTTTTCTAACTGGATAAAGAGGGAAATGTGTATGGACTGAACTTAAATAATAAATAACGGACCATTTCTTTCTCTGCAGTAGATTCACTTTGTGCTGCTCTGTCCTCCAGCTCTCCTTGTCAGAACGGAGGCACATGTATTGATGCCAGTGGCTCGGCAGCTTACCCTTCCTGTTTATGTCCCCCTGGATTTTCTGGAGACTTCTGTGACATCAGTGTTGACAGCTGCCAGCCGAACCCCTGCCTGAACGGTGGCAACTGTACAAACCACGGCCTGGCTTTTACATGTGTGTGCCCACACGGCTTCAGTGGATTCACGTGTAATGACACCACCAGCCTGTCTCCCTGCGCTGGCAGGCCCTGTGCCAATGATGGAACGTGCGTTGGTCAACCTGATGGAACCTTCCGGTGTGTTTGCCAGAAATGGTTTACAGGTCCCACATGTTCCCTTTATTATAGACCAAAGACCAGATCCAAGCCAGCTGGTACCAAGCCAGTAGACCACAGAGTGTTTCCTCTGACTCCACAGCACTACTCCCTCCCTGCTCATGCATTTCACAAGCTGCTTAGACCACCGGAGAGAGACCTGCTCAAGATCACCCTAAAGGAGACCGTCCACCCTTCTGGTGTCCTCGTCACCCACGGTCAGCTCATTTGTTTTGGCATGCTGGCCTTGCTCACCTGCCTGGTTATCTTGGGCACCACAGGAATTGTGTTTTTTGGCCGATGCGAGACATGGCTCGCTAATGCAAAGTACAGCCAGCTCGTTCGGCAACAACGAGAACACCTGCTGAAAGAAGTTGGCAGCACGAGCCAGGAAGAACCCGAGCACTCGGTAAACATCATCCTGCCAGAAAAGATTAGACTCTCCAGCTTTGGGAGACACTACACCTCCATCTGATTCCAACGCTCCCTCTTGTTATCTGCTCTCTGTGGAAGGAGTCGAAATGAATGTCCCTAAATTCTGTCACTGTTGTAAAGTTGTGTTTATAACATTGAGGACTGTTTGAATGTATCATTCCAGACCAAAAGGACTGGACTGTAAAAGTGTTTAGTGATACAGTTCAAAAAGAAATCAATTAAAATGTATAAACATTAAAAAGATGTCATTGTGGCAAATTTAAAGCCTATTTTATATGTAAAAAGAAAAAGTTGTTACAAGCTTCCAAGAGGGTAAAAGCAACAGACATTTAATTAAGAGTTGAATTTGAAAGATAACAGTGCATGCAGTCTCTACCTCTTTCTTTTAGTTTTGTAATTAAACTCATTAGTTGTGCTGCTGCCTTTTTTAATCATCTGTGTTTTAGTTGGTCAATTTATAGAAAGCTGTTTATAACCACTTCTTCATTTCACATGAATCATGGGCTACTAATGAAGTTGGTTGTAGCTTAAAACCACCATTAAAAACAAAAGATAAGAGTTTTGTTTTGTAAGTTTGTGGTGATACTGTGCAGTGATATACTGTTGACATGTATTCAAATCTTTCTGGTTATGATTGTACAAAACAGATTAAGTTACTTAGATACAAGTTACTTGTTTCTGTAAATGCGTTTTTGTCACTTTGTCAATCTAAACATAAACATCTGGAGCCAGTGATCTGATTTCAGTTCACCACCAATAATCGATTCCTTTTCCGTTTACTTGTATAAATTATTTGAACAGTGCTTAGTGATTACAAACTTAAACTCATTTTCAGCTTTTCTAAGATCTTTATATGTCTTGTCAGTTTTGGAATTTCACAGGTGTTTCAGTAAACATCTTTAAGCCCTGAAGTGTTCTTATGCTTGTTTTATTCTATTGATCCACTCTAGGAGGTGGAAAAATAGGGTTTATTCATTACAGGGCAAAATCTAAAAAAAGTGTCTCCACTGTTGTAGTCAAACATGTAAAACATATTGAAAATACCAATATTCATTATCTTTAAAACTAAATGTGAATTTGGGGACTTAGCTCCCTCGCTTAGTCTTCTAGCCCCCTTAGATGCAGCTAAAGGATGAACAGTATTTACACTAACTCTGATTTGTTATAAGCTGATTTAAAGTTTTTAACTCAGATTCTACACAAGCAGTGACTGAAGCTGTATTATAGCTCATATTATGAATATTTTATTGTGAGATTTGCTGTTGTACTCATGCTTCACTGTCTGTTACTTTTAGTGAAATGTGTAAAAAGTCCTCTTGACAAAAAACTTGGAGTACTGTGTGTTTATTATTAGTGAACTATAAGTACTTTGTTTTTTTGACATAACGTCGTCCGGAAGCCTCACGGGTCAGATCAGCTGTTTCTGAATGCAACATCAAATATCTGTTCTGAAATGCTTAAGAAAATGAATCCCTGGGGCCAAATTAGTTAACTTCAACAGGATGATTGGAGGGAACTTGGTTCACAAGTCCAAAGCAAGTACATGTCCAACAAAACGGTCTTTGTCTCCACCTTGTGGTTCAGGGATATGCTGTGAAGCCTCTTATTGGAAAATCAATGAAAAAAACAGACCACAGTGTTGGTTTCATTAGTCTGTCATTCAGTTCAGAAAAGGAAAATACTGTGAAGAATAAAAACACAAAGAGAAAATATATTTTGGTTTACTACATTTTTAAAAACTGACTATGGGTGCACCAGTTATTTGTGATCTTGAACAGAAGCAAGTGAGTATCAACATGGGAAGTTTAATTAATGGATTTATTCAGGACAAATCTGTCTCTTTTTGGAGTTTTAAGTATACACTATAAAATTATATCCAAAATAGAAGTCACAAAACAGCAAAATTCAAATACAGAAAATTTTAAATGAGATGTAAAAGAAAGAAACCTTAAAGAGCAAAGAGATCAAACATTCTATGCAAAAGGAGAATTGCCATAATTGGACACAATAAGGAACAGAGAATTACCTAAACAAGACACAAGACCTCATGTTCACTTTGAGGAGTAACTTAGTAAAAACAAGCCAAAAAAATGCAGACTGACCATGTAAAACATTAGCATGAAATTAAATCCTCTATACCTGTAGTTGTCCCTTGTCATCTTCTGTCTTTTTGTTTTGCTTCTACATGAAAAATATTGTCTTTTTATCCATTTGTCCAGAGGACCTTGTGTCTCTCAACCCAGCAATGAAAACCTGTTTGATATGAAGGTTATCAGAAATGTTTGTTGATACTTGTCTGGAATCACAAAAAAATGTCATGTGACTTCTAACATCATCTGTTCAAAGCAGTGATGAGTAGAATCACAGTAATTCACCTCATAACTTTAAAACACATTTACACACATTTTCAGTGACTTTCTTTGTGAACAGAATAAAAAAAAGTTCATGTGCAAATATTTTTTTCAGCGCACTTATGCCTTAACTAGCTCTGGGTCTGAGACTTTGCAGGTCTACTGGATGCAGGTTTAGTGGATGCAGGTCTACTGGATGCAGGTCTACTGGGTGCAGGTCTACTGGATGCAGGTCTACTGGGTGCAGGTTTAGTGGATGCAGGTCTACTGGATGCAGGTCTACTGGGTGCAGGTCTACTGGATGCAGGTCTACTGGGTGCAGGTCTACTGGATGCAGGTCTACTGGGTGCAGGTTTACTGGATGCAGGTCTACTGGATGCAGTCCCAGAGTACAACCACAGGATGTCATCCATCTGAAGGTGGAGCAGGAGCTCGTAGTCATGCATTTCTTGGACTGGAAATATTACATTTTATTTTTACTTATTACCTATATCTAATTGATAACTTTTCATTTTTGAAATCCTCAAAAGTTGAGTTTAACCCTCAATATGCGCTCTGTGCAGACTAAAACATTCAGATCTCTGTTGATCATTTATCATTGGTCTTTGATTAACTATTTTTATATATACACAGTGTTTTTATTTCTATTTTACTGTTTCTCTTTTTTAATGTATTCTATATTTGATATTGTTGTATTAACTTGTTTTACATAATTTTAAAGACCTTTGGTCAAATTCACTTGTAGTTTAATCTTATAAAGACAAAGTGAAGGTGTTTTTTGCTCAAATTAGTTTTAAATTTTTTTTAACATGAATTGTTATTTATCTTTGCGAGAATACAGTTAGATAATGTCTCAATACTTTAACCAAAGTTCTAGTTCAAGTCCTTATAACAACACATACAGTTTTCCCAATGACATCTGCATTCAAGGAAAACAGCCAAGTTATAAATCTCCCTCTTAGATTGGAATTAAACAGAGGCTTATTTTTATCAGTACAAAGAAGATTGTTTAGAACTTGGTTAAGTGTTAACATGCTGGTTTGACTGAAACCTTTTTGTGTGCAGAGGCCCCTTCGGCTCCCCAACACCAGACATTCATTTGTGGAGTTATGACCCGAGGGAGAGAGAGAGAGGCCCTCACCTTCAAAGCTGACCAGGGAAGGAGAAAAAAAAAAAAAAACGAAGAAAAAACACCTCAGCAGAGCCATTCTGCTTCCTTCAAGTCATAAAACAAAACAGAGCAGCAACAGTTAAAGCTCTCCTCCCGGCTCGGGACCCTTAACCCTTTGTACCCATCCACTGCTACGCAGACAGATGAGATTCAACATCCGTGGAAAATCACACATGGAAAGAATCCAGATCCAAAGAATTCCACTTGGGGTTCCTATTCAGGGGTGCATGTTTGAGCAAGTTATATTTTATTTAGGCAGGTACCCCTCGGTCAGCTGTCAGCTCCATATAAATACTCTGTGTTTCTGTGTTAAATGTGTTCCAGATGAGCAGTAAAGTCAGGTCACAGTGAAGACCTTAAAGTAAGACCAGTAACATAATCTTCAATAGCACTGGGCTTTTTAATTTTCTTTTCTTTTCTGTCACAGTGGAATCAAATGCTTTTTGCTTGTACTTCTTAAATCATGGTCATGTCAGCCAGAGTCTTGTGTGATCAGGTCATATAAGGTACTTTAAATCGAAGAATTCACAAGAAGAAAAAAAACTGGAGTAGAAAGAAAGGGGATTTTGTGTGGCACGGTTTGCAGCTGCTTTACAACCAATTTCTTGAACTATGATAATTATGTTTTAATGTTTTATTAGTGTAGAAATAAACTTAAAGATGGCCAGGCTCACAGTTAGTTTGTTTTTTCTTATAGAAAAGTCAGATTT
Source organism: Pachypanchax playfairii (assembly GCA_006937955.1). NCBI lineage: Eukaryota > Metazoa > Chordata > Actinopteri > Cyprinodontiformes > Aplocheilidae > Pachypanchax > Pachypanchax playfairii. Next base: position 1,441,705 of record SSNP01000046.1, read on the forward strand.
TCCCATGAATAAAACAAACTTTTCTTTTCCTCAGCCACAGATTTTAAATGTCAGAGCTATATATGTTAAATTTGTGATGTCATCTGTTCATATGTAGGTTTGTGTTAGTTTTAGTTTCTAGTTTCCTGAGTCCTCGTCCAGCCACTGCCTTCTGTCAGATTTTAATTTGTGTCGTATCTCGAGCATTATGAAGGAATTTTCCCTCCAGCCTAAGCAAAGCTGAATGAAATCCCTTTCTAGGAAAATGAAAAAGAGTTACATTTGATTTACTATTCCCTGGATGATTTTCAGACAGACTGGAAGCTAATGGGAATGGATACTAATAGATTCCAAGAATTCTGTTACGTCTCCATTCCTAAAACTGTTTTCCTTCGTTTTCCTGCAGTGGAATATAAAAATCTTAAGCCATAAAGACACTGAGATCGTTTATAGGTGGATATATCACTCAAGCCTAATAAGATAAAGTGTCATTATCCTTATTTAGAGGTCAAAGGCTCAGAAAGGAACTTGAGGAAACAAAGGGTGGCTTCTGTGCTGCAGCATTAACCAAAGACCAATAATGATACAGTATAATCACCACACAGTTTTAAAGATGGTTATAGGAGCTAATGGCTGAGAGTAATTTTGTTTTGGAGGCTAAAGGTCAAGTATCAGATCTGTTGATGGAGAAAATGAGACGTTTGTTAACCAGTTATTTACTGCTATAAGAAAAACATACTTTTGTTACGTCATTGTAAATAAATCTTAAGAATGTTGCATAAAAAAGTGGAAAAAAAAAAACAAATTTTGACAGACTTTTATGGAGGATGTTTTTATTTAAAAAAAATTCAGGTTTCTAGTTGCTTTGCGAAAAATCTCGACTTTCCTCTTCTCCCCTGAGATGCCAAGAATATCGTGGTAACACAGAATACTGCAAAGAAATCGTCGTGCACATGTTTAATCATACAATAATAAGAGCTTAAAGTCATTTATACTGAATGAAAAATAATACTTTTTGTTTCCTTTTTAATGTTTTTTACAAAACTTTAGTTCCATGCAGGACAAAGAGCAGCACTTTCACTGTGATCTTCAGTATAAACAACATCAGTGTCGGTTCTCTGGAAACGGTTCCGTTTAAAAACCGGACTTCACAACTATACTGAGGAGCAAAGTGATGCCTCTCACCTTCACTGGGACATGGAGACGAACTGACACTGAAAGTGCTTGTGTTTGAACAACAAAGAAGGACTGAACAAACATTTAACGGATCTTAACAGAATCTATAGATATGAAAATAAAATGCAGGACATCCAACAATATATAATGTAGAACAAATTCTTTATGAAAAAATAAATACTCTCAAAACAGCTATTTAAATTGGGTTTAAACTACACATTAATAATCTGTTCATTAGTTTGGTCCAGTTTTTTCCTGTGTTGGTCCAGCCAGTCTCTGAGCTCTGAGATCCGGTACCCCTCAGGTCCCCTGCCACCTTGGTACACCACCTTTCCCTCCTGTACCACATAAAGTCTGTTAAAATATGCTCCATACGCGGCGTTAGAGGGGTTTTCCGTGCTGTCGACCACCACCAGGCATCCGGGCAGCTCCAGGTGTATCAGCTGCGCAGCGTTCAGCCGGTCCTCCAGACACCGGTGTTTCGGGATTTGATACGGCGCGTCGGTGCTCATCCAGCCGTCAGATGGATGCGCTTCCTCAATGTACACGACTACAGAGTCTGCTATGTCTGCGTTCTGCTGTGCAATCCCCTGGAAAGCCTTCAGACGCGACATGAACGGTGGTCAGGTGCAGCTGCCAAAGTTAAGGATGAGCGGTCTCTTGCCATTTGCGTAGTCGAGGATCCGGCGGCGCCGCTGGTCCTCCAGCTGGACGACCTCGGTGTTTGGCGCTCCCTTTCCGAGATGCGCAGCTTTCAGAAAGTCCAGTTTTTGTCCGTGCCAGACTGCCTTCAGGGACTCATAGCTGAAGAGCCGATTGCAGTCTGATATGCACAGAGGAGGATCAATGGCATCACCTTCCTGCTCTTTCATCCTAAAGAAAACTCTTTTCCTGATGCACAAAAAGTCAAGCAGCCAGAAGACGACAGCTGCAACCAGAAACCGGGGCAGCAGGAAGAAACAAACTACTGCATTTTTAACAGCTTTAATAGTGTTCATCATCACTTATCATGACAACCTGAGTCTTGCGCTGTGCCACGATCCTGTAAGTTGAAGTTGGTTGACTTGCAACTCCCGTCCCCCCCACCTTTTATAGTATCGGCATATTTGAATGAATCACACCCCGCCTCCGAACTGGGGCCGAGGCCTCACATGGTGGGGATTACCTTCTGTCATGTCAACAGTTTAAATCACAAGGATGGAGGAAATGATGTGCCAGTGCGTCATTAGACGTAATCTGTCATAAAATTCTTCATGATAAGGTTCCACAAACGCTGTTAAGAGGAGTGGAGAAAGGTCACATTTTAAAAATAAATAAATAAAATAAAAGGAATAAATCAAGAAATGTGACATTTCTGACTATTTTGGAAACGTCCATCCTGATTCTGTAATCACGTTCCCATTCAGGCTCTTTTTTCTTTACCACCCTTCAAAACTCGGGCTCCCACAGTTGTTTGTTTGGTAAAGTGATACCACTCCCAACACCTCAACAAAGGAAACCAAGCTGGATAATTTTCATGTGTGTTTGTGGAACGATATCCTCTAGATTTGATCATAAACAAGATTAAGCCTTCGGTCATTTTCCACAGTTAAATAAAACATTCCTCTTGTTTTTGTTTTGTTGTCTCATACCAGGATGATTTTGTTTATTTACTGACAGCATAAGTCCTAAACTTTGTGCAAACTGACTGCTGAAACACATGCAGACAGTCTAACAAACGGTTTTCTGTTGAACAGACTTTCACTTCTGATAAAGAGATTATTGTCGCACTTGAGTTTAAAGACTCTCAAAACCAATTAACTGCATTTTAATCCTTACTGAACATGAACTGTGAGGGCTCGGCAGCCTTTTGAAAATGCTTATGAAAATATTTTAGTTTAGTTTTAGTTTAAATATCTTACTTTTTACATTGAGAATTTGTTAATAAGGGAAAAATAATGCAAATTGGTTGAAAGAAATAGAATTATCTTTCTCAAAGCAGTAGTTCTGTTACATTTACATCATTTATAATGAAAACAAGGCAGAAATCTTCTGAATGGATCCATCTTAAAGGTTTAACATTGATGACTCTGCGTTGAGACTCATTTCAGATGGTTTTGATTTCTAAATCTCTCTGGTCCCCCACAGACTCAGCATCTGGTTATATAGCCATGCATTCATTTGTTGTGACTTATACTTATATGGTGTATTGGTTAAACCATAAACTCCAGTTACTGTAAATCCATTTCATATTGGACCACAGGGAGTCCATAAACCAGACATGTAGAGCAGATCTCATCTGTCAGTTGGTTACAGTTGTTGCAATGACTCAGGTGACTGAGAGTCACATAGTAAGTCGATACCTCTGTCTATGCGTCATCACTCCAGGTCAATAATAACTGATATATCTACACTGAAAGGCACAAGAACTGTGATGTAGAATTGACATTTTCTACACTTTATTTCCCTGTGAACTAAGGAGAAAAAACATATTAGTGTTTGTAGTTTTATCAAGTCAATTAGAAAAATAAAGGGATTACAACAGAATAAAATATACAACTTTTATCTTTTTATTTTATTTCATGAGCCTTTCTGCTGTTCCGCGTGAGATGCACTGAATTATTTCACTGTTACTTATTAGTTTCCCTCAACTTAAGAGCTATACACTTGTATGTAGTTCTTTAAATAATAAGATTTTATTTTGAAATAAGTTCTGAATGTAGGATGTAGTTGGATTGTGATGCTTTGTGTCTTGGGCTGCAGGGCTGTGCAGGTGGTTAACAGCAGGAAGGTCCAGGGTTCGGCTTCTGACTGGTTCTTACTGAGTTTTCCAGTTTCCTCTCACAGTCCAAAAACATCCAGATTAAGTCAAATGACAATTCCAAACTGGCCTCTAGGTGTGAGAATGACCATGTCTTGCTGACTGACTCTTCATGGTCATGTGATGGGCTGGTGACCTTTACAGGGTGCCACGAACCCGTACAGGAACAAGCAGGTATGGAATAACGAACCACTGATGGTGGTTGTGTGCTGATTTCAGTGGTGCTTTCATTCTTGGCATTTACTCATAATGTACATTACAAAAGGGACAATTGATTCTACTTTCTGCTATCGAGAAAATTACGGTGACTCTCATTTTCTGAAATTGCCTGAGAACAACTATTAGTGGTAAAGGTTTCCTCCTTGGAAGCAACAATTTAGATACTGTACCACCACAACTCTCTGCACCATAACATTTTCCAGTTAAATCACATTCTTTCAGAGAACCTTCTCAAAAAAAGATTGTCACACTCTTTATACTTTTACATTGTCACAGTCTTTATTTTGTTTGCCCTCTCTTTATGGTTTCATTTCCCGTGGTCTTTAAAGCAGCTAACCGATTCAACAAATCCCCTGTTTAGTAATTAAACTATTCTTTTTCTACATTTTGATCTCATAAACAGATCTTTCTTTAATGTAATAATAACAGTTGTCAACACCTTTATTCTGTTCCAAGTGCAAAAAAACAGAAAAAAAAAAAAAAATCAAAGAACAAATGGAAGCTTTTTGATGAGGAAAGAAACTCGCCTGCTGTGTTTAAATTTGCATAGAGGAATATTTTAAAAGACTTTTCAGATGAAACCAGAGAAGTTTTCTAACCTTACAGCAACTTACCTCCTGTAAACTTTACTGGATTCTTGGCAGGGGTTCCAGGTTTATTTGAGGATAATGCAGATCGAGGAAAATAACTGCTTTTCTGGCGCTTACATATTGAGATGATGAAGTTCCAGAAACCACAGCTGATGGAATATCAAAAGACAGACCCACAAAACAGATTTATGATAACGTTCAGTTCTGGCTCTCTCTCTCTCTCTCTTTCAAGTCCCTGAAATCTCTCTTATTGCAGAACTTTGAAAAGAAGATTAAAAAAAAATCTACATCTTCCACATACTGTGCTTTACCTTCTATAACCTCATCTAAATCAAACATCTCAATTCACACTCAACTTGGATGACTCTCCCAAGGGCTGTTCTTACTGCAGCAGCTGAAAACTCAGTAAATGGACCAAACTCTTCCAAAAATCTGTTTCATCTTGGTAACATTATTATCTGGTGATCAGATCCCAACCAACTAACAGTAGCATAAAAAATGTGTGTGCGGAGCAAATTAGGACATGATGACTTATCAACCACAGGAAATAAAGACATTTATTTGAATGTAACTATCATCGATTTTCTTTATCTCATCTGTTTGATCACCAGTGAGGTAAATACAGAATAAGCAGCAGCTATAATTCAGTTTTAGCAGATTCATTGCTTGTGGTTCTTCTTCTTCCCTCAAATCGGCACTATTTTCGTTTCTGTTTGTCATTTGTTTCTTCATGCTTTTGATCAGCAAACACAAAGTTTGACTGACATTAAAAATAAACCCCTTTAATGAAAACAATCTGTGCATCTCTCAGCTTTATTAGAGAAATTACAATATTTTAGAACATCTGTCTTGTTGTATAGACTTAAAAAACGTAGCATTTAAAAATATGGAGCATTGTCTCAGTTTTTTGGGATATAAATAAAACAAAGAGGAAAACCTGAACAGCTCTTCTCTTTTTTTAGCGTTTTACTAATAAAATCTATTCAGAGTTTAGGTGAAGTTCCACCTTTACGTTTAAACAATACATCAAATTTGGTTTTTGACATTCCTTGAAAAATATTAGTTTGTGTTTTTACTGATAGAAATACATTTAAATATATATATTTTTTAACCGCAATACCAAGTAGAAAGTAACGCTGTATTCAGATGAGCTGGTGCTGTTTTCCTTTTACGTCTCTGTGAACAGTTTTACAAAAATCGTTAAACATTTTAAAGATCCATTCTGTCAAGCATCTTTCATTTGCCTTCGTTTTCACTTGCTGAGTGATGATAATGGTGAGCATGTCGCAGGATGTCCTCATGTGGCTTCTTTCACTGCTGCGTGTTGGAGCTTAGCGAGTGTCCGTCTGCGTGCTCGCTGATGCCAGACAGATGGTGACCAGACCGCGTAGGTATGGGAAAACCTTTGACATACTTTTCCCTCTCTGTGTGTCTCTCTCTCTCTCTCTCTCTCTCTCTGTGTCAATGTCTCCCGTCCTCTGAAGTCTTTACAGCTGCTATAAACAGTTTAGTAAAGATTTACAACGAGTTTGGGGGGGTCATCATTTTGATAAGTTAATACTTCTCACAAATATTTGATTAATACTCTTTAGTGTAGAGGTATGTACAGTGGGGCAAAAAAGTATTTAGTCAGCCACCAATTGTGTAAGTTCTCCCACTTAAAAAGATCAGAGAGGCCTGTAATTTTCATCATAGGTATACCTCAACTATGAGAGACAAAATGAGGAAAAGAAATCCAGAAAATCACATTGTCTGATTTTTAAAGAATTTATTTGCAAATTATGGTGGAAAATAAGTATTTGGTCAATAACAAAAGTTAATCTCAATACTTTGTTATATAGCCTTTGTTGGCAATGACAGAGGTCAAACGTTTTCTGTAAGTCTTCACAAGGTTTTCACACACTGTTGCTGGTATTTTGGCCCATTCCTCCATGCAGATCTCCTCTAGAGCAGTGATGTTTTGGGGCTGACGCTGGGCAACACGGACTTTCAACTCCCTCCAGAGATTTTCTATGGGGTTGAGATCTGGAGACTGGCTAGGCCACTCCAGGACCTTGAAATGCTTCTTACGAAGCCACTCCTTCGTTGCCCGGGCGGTGTGTTTGGGATCATTGTCATGCTGAAAGACCCAGCCACGTCTCATTTTCAATGCCCTTGCTGATGGAAGGAGGATTTCACTCAAAATCTTACGATACATGGCCCCATTCATTCTTTCCTTTACACGGATCAGTCATCCTGGTCCCCTTGCAGAAAAACAGCCACAAAGCATGATGTTTCCACCCCCATGCTTTACAGTAGGTATGGTGTTCTTTGGATCCAACTCAGCATTCTTTCCCCTCCAAACACGACAAGTTGAGTTTCTACCAAAAAGTTCTATTTTGGTTTCATCTGACCATATGATGTTCTCCCAATCCTCTTCTGGATCATCCAAATGCTCTCTAGCAAACCGCAGACGGGCCTGGACGTGTCCTGGCCTCAGCAGGGGGACACGTCTGGCACTGCAGGATTTGAGTCCCTGGCGGCGTAGTGTGTTACTGATGGTAGCCTTTGTTACTTTGGTCCCAGCTCTCTGCAGGTCATTCACTAGGTCCCTCCGTGTGGTTCTGGGATTTTTGCTCACCGTTCTTGTGATCATTTTGACCCCACGGGGTGAGATCTTGCGTGGAGCCCCAGATCGAGGGAGATTATCAGTGGTCTTGTATGTCTTCCATTTTCTAATAATTGCTCCCACAGTTGATTTCTTCACACCAAGCTGCTTACCTATTGCAGATTCAGTCTTCCCAGCCTGGTGAAGGTCTACAATTTTGTTTCTGGTGTCCTTTGACAGCTCTTTGGTCTTGGCCATAGTGGAGTTTGGAGCGTGACTGTTTGAGGTTGTGGACAGGTGTCTTTTATACTGATAACGAGTTCACACAGGTGCCATTAATACAGGTAACAGGTGGAGGACCGAGGAACCTCTTAAAGAAGTTACAGGTCTGTGAAAGCCAGAAATCTTACTTGTTTGTAGGTGACCAAATACTTATTTTCCACCATAATTTGCAAATAAATTCTTTAAAAATCAGACAATGTGATTTTCTGGATTTTTTTCCTCATTTTGTCTCTCATAGTTGAGGTATACCTATGATGAAAATTACAGGCCTCTCTGATCTTTTTATGTGGGAGAACTTACACAATTGGTGGCTGACTAAATACTTTTTTGCCCCACTGTATGTAAATACATGGGTTTTAACAAAGTGTCATGTATTTACTGGATATATTGAAGAAAACCACTATCTTCTAAGTGGATAGTGTCATGGTTTATGTTTCCTCCTTAGGATGAGAGTCAAAGCACTCCTGTCCTCATTAGGTTATTGTGCACTCACCAGTGTTTAATAGGATGTGTTTTCCGCCTGGAGTTGTCTCAGCGGGATACCATTAAAGCAGTGGGACAAGCATCAACTGGCAGCATTTGTGATGCTGGACAGGAAGGTGAAGCCAAACACCAAAGGCTGAGATCATGAGGTGAGCTGAGGCCACAGGAGGTTAACAAACTGAAAGACATGTCAGCATTAACTGGGATGCTCTGTGAAACACGATTAAAGGAGTAGGTCATCAGTGGTTTGAAAATTATAGCTGCGTCAAACCGAATTACATGATATTATACGATCTATGGGAAAAAAACATGTTTTATCAAAATTGTTTTTATACGTTTTGAACATTTTCATTGCCAAAAGTATCTGAGTTCTAACACATAGAAATGTTTATCACTTCCTAAAAAAGAGCAGAGAAAAGTATAAAAAATGAAGGAATTATTTAGAGCGTTGTAAATAAAAATGATTTTGTGGGGGATTAACCTTCATTTCCATGTTTCAGCCTGGTCATTTAACAACTGTTGCATTTGGTGCAGTTATGAGGAGGCTGTTCGGAAGGACAACTAGCATGTCAAAAAACCAAAACTCAACCCGATTTTACAAAATATGTTCATGCTTTTCAAAAAAATAATCAATTCCCATAATACATAGCAGCAACATCAACAACAAAAAAAAACTAAATGAGTTTTTTTAAAGAAAAAGATAAGGACGGCATGGGTGAGTCATCAGCAGACACATTCGTTCTAACAGGTTGTTGACATTTTTGTTTTTGGTGCACATTTTTCACCAGCTCAGGACACCAACTGTAATCCCCACAAGGTATTAGTTTAAATTCTACCATAGCACATCCATCTATCCATTTTCTAAACCTGCTTCTTCCTTTTCAGGGTCGCAGGGGGCTGGTACTGATCTCCAGCTGCCACTGGGCGAGAGGCGAGGGACACCCTGGACAGGTCGCCAGTCCATCACAGGGCCACAGAGACAAACAACCATTCATACACACACTCACACCTAGGGACAATTTAGAGTCTCCAATTAACCTCTTGCATGTTTTTGGACTGTGGGAGGAAACCCATACATGTACGTGGAGAACATGCAAACTCTATGCAGAAAGGTCCCAGCCCAGATTCAAACCCAAGACCACCATAGCACAGTTAAAGAAAATGTTACTCATAAATAATTATTAATAATTATTGGATAGATTAATACAGTTTAAATCTGTTAACCTACATTAGAATTTATTGATTTTAGCAGAAATAAAGTTTTAAGACTACATTAACGTTGTCTCCTTATGAACAGTCTGATATATTATATTTAAATTCTACAGACAACAAGCATCATAAAAGTTGTTCTGCTGCATCTTTCTTATTTGAAGTCGCTGAAACATAAAAATGAAAAATATTGGATAGCAGTGATAAAAGCTACGGTATTCTCTGACAATGAGTCAGTTGGTGTTTGAGAACTTTTCTTCATCTGTATCTTGTTTGTTTGTTTGTCTTCTTTAGTTTTAATCAGGAATTTAAACATCTTTCCGAGGTTGTTCAAAAATTTCTGATTGTTTCTGTAAAATAAGTTCTTTTTTATGTGTTTTTCATGAGTGTGGATGGATTTTCCAGTTGGAGGTCAATGGGGTATTCATTTGTTTAAAGTTTAGCTTTGTGAAACACAAAAATATAACTGTTACACAACCTCAGAATTAATGAGGCAAAATACAAAAAGTACACAATTCTCTTTTCTGCAGGATAACAAAAAAAGGCTGCATTTCTTTGTTTGGTGTAATGCATAAATTATCCACGTCCCGCTTGCAGAGGGAACAAACTACTATAAATAAACCTCTACTAGTGCAGAAAAAGTTCATTTGAATAAAAGCCAGCAGGAGACAGAACTCTGAGTCAACTGGAGATTGAGTTTGAGTTGGAAACATACATAGAAATATATATTTTCTTTTTTCTTTTTTTCAGGTGATAAAAGTATTACAAGCTCACTGAAATGTTCATTAGATTCAGTTTTTCTTCTGTTATTAATTAAAATAAGTGTGTAATAACAACAAACTGCCTTCCAGCTCCACGTGAACTGCTTGACGAGGATGTTTTATACGATTTTGGGAGTTTTTGGAAGGTTATTGCAAACAGAGCTGTACCACATGCAGCCTTTTCACATTATAGAGCATTGTTACACTTAAATATATTTACCACCTGACTTACCTCCTTTGTTCTCCATCTCACTCAAATAGGCTCTTTGTCCTGAACTGGCCCTCTGTCATCAATCTGCTGCAACAAACTGCCTCCATCTCTCGTAACTCTTCTCTCCATCAGGGACTTTGTGAGTCCCCCTGGTGAATCCCAGCATCACACTCACATTTTAAAAGAATAAAAATGCAACACTGGTCATTGCCATTGTTTTGTTCTGTTCCCCCTTTTAAAAGGCATCAACAAATTAAGACAAGAAACGTGAAGCGCCCATATAAATCAGTCTAAACCCGGCAGCAGCAGCGTGGTGATTCTTTCAGGTTAAGTTTCAGAACAGAGAAAGTTGGAGCATTTATAAAAACAAAACAGGGACAAGATATCCAACAAGAGGGTATAAGTGAGAGAACATTAGGCTCAGCTTATTTTAAGTAACTACATTTATTTATTTTATTTCTCTCTTCAAAAGATTTATGACTTATTTGTAAGAGTTGTGATGTTATCAGCTATTTCACCCGATTGGATCTACTTGATGGGACTTTCTCATCTGGTTGCTGATAATATTTTTTACTGCTGGGCTAAAATCACAAATATTTCTTATTGTGTCTTTGACTGCACAGACTAAATGTGTTTTTGACTGCAGGCAAGTGGCAGTGGGAACTAGCGTCAAAAGGTTTGTCCAACTTTGCAATGCAAACTGATTCATCACTTTAAATAGCAAAATATGTGGAAGTTGTAAAGACCTTTAAATAGTTATTAATAGTTAATAGTTGACAAACATGAAATTGTTGCAGACGTTTCTTGAAGTGAAAAACCAGCAAGAGCAGATAATCTGGGCTGGAGATGTTTTAGTGTAGGTTTTTTTCTCCAGGTGCTTCTGTTTCCTCACACAGTCCTGAAACATGGTTGAGATTAATTGGAGATTCTAATTGGATCTTAGTTGTGTGTCTTTGTGTTAGCCTTGCAACAGATGAGTGGACTGCTGGGACACACTGGACCAGTGATGCAAAAATACTTTTATCTAGTGTTGCTGATAAAAAGTCACAGCCGGAACAAATGTTAAAACAACTTAATATTTTTACCAATCTCATCATTTTCAGGCAAAGACTATATGTTCCTTCCAAATGAGCTCAGACAGATGATACAGTATTTTCAGATCTGTGGTAAGAAAGTGTCTTTTTTTTCCTACAGAGCCTCTAAATCATATAATTTCAATCTAGAAAAGGCACTTGTCAATGTCTTCAGCCTCCCACACAGAACTAAGAAACTTTTTGTTCAAATCATCAAAACTAGACAGCTTGGTTACATAAGTAGTCCACTTTTAATTTTGCAATTCCATTTTTAATGTGTTTGTGGGGGTGGTGAGAGTTTTTTTTTTTTTCTTTGGGACTAAACACCTACTTACTTACCACCCAATGTGTTAGAAATGCCAGGAAGGAGAAAAAGACCATAAGGAGAGATGATAACTCAAAACTCTGAACTGCAAAACACTGAACTACTTAAGCTTATTACATTTATATTTAGGGACAAGTGAACACAGCTGGCACTTTGGGGTTTTAAAGGAAGAGCTTTCAAGGCTGGAACATCAACATTTCTTATTTTAAAGAACTTTGTAAACAACGATAGGCAGGAAACTGCAACTCCAGGAGTGTTTAAACTATCTGAACAAGCTCATTAAGCCCCTGATTGATTGATGTTGTCCAACTGCAGCAGAACAGACAAACTATAAATAATAATTGAATTCATATTTGCTTTTTACAGCCCATGCAAAGACCAAGCTGTGACCCAAAAGCTAGGATAAAGTTATTTTAAAGTGATTTTAATATTTCCTTAGATGTAAAATGTGACATCTTATAGATAAAGATTTGCTTTAGTCACTGTGTGAATTTACACCTAAAATAAATGTGTCCCTGTGTGCCTTGCCTTCATCTGCTGTGAATTCCAAACAGTATTCTTCTCACATTCTCAGACCTGAATTTAGTCCAACTTGACACCTTCACTTCTCAGATGTTACTTGTTGACATGCTGCGAGCAGACGGGTAGCAGCGCAGCAAAGCCTTCTAATGCCTGGCAAAGAGAGGGAGAGAAAAAGAGAGGAGAGACACAGCAGTGGGACTTAGCTGTGTGTTTGCTTTTTCATCAACCCAAAGTTCAGATGAGGACAGACTCACTGCCTTGAGATTAGCCACAGCTCCTTAGCCATGGTCTTTTAGTAGAGGTACCAGACAGGAAAAAAAATAGCAAATTTAAGCCTTATGAAATATATCCCATCTCAAACTTGAATAAAGTTTAGAAGTTTGCCTCATTTTTCTTGCTTTCTAAATGGGTCTTAACTTGTAAAATATTTACAACTTACACTGAATGTTTGGGGACCTTTGGGAAGGATCAGAGAAGGATGAGACAGAATTCAGCATGGGTGCAGGCTAGAGAAAGACAGGGCATTCATCTGAGACAAAGAAGGTCTTTGTGATAATTCAGTTGACACATAAATGGCTAGAGACTACAGAGGATGGGTGTCTTGAATCAGGAAATGATAATGAGAAGCAGAACATATGTGAGGAGTACATACTTAGCACGTGTGAGGCCGCAGCAAATGTGTCTGTTTCAGTTTATTTGTATCTAATTTTGCTTTCACCAAGAAATGCTCAAAAACAGGTTTTCTTCCAGATGATTTCCTCTTTATTTTATTAAGATTAGGCAGTTTGTTCAAGTTCCCAATCTGTTTTTTTATATTTTTTATTATCATTATTTGTATTTGCTGAGCACTATATTCTAGGGTGTTTACAAACTAAGCAGTTGGGGGCTTTTCTTTTTAACGTACAAGATGAAACTTTCCCAGAATTTTGAGGGTTGTTAATATGTTTTTAATGTCAATCCAAAAATGTGATCCTTAAATAACAGGAAAGAAGTGCAAAAGATAACTGAATCTCATATCTTGGACGTGAGCAGTGATTTGTGCATTTAATTCAGGGCTGGCAATAAATGTGAATTTTCAGTTGAAATTGCAATGATGTTGGTTTTCTGTTTTCAGAAAGTGCAAATAAATTGTGACACGCTTCCAAAATGCAGATTTTCTTGTCGCCATTATTATAGTGTCTTTATAATAGTTCATTTTATTGAGTTTGGAAAATCTGAATTTTTTTGTATGTTTCCAATCAGTCAGTTTTCTCATATATTTCTCCGTTTCTGATTCGTGGAAACTAAATTAAGATGGATTCCGGACAGGTTCCAGATCTCTGCAACTTCTCTGGCTTTTCTACATTAAAATTGTTTCATTAACTTTTCAAAGTTATTGAAAATTCCCATGGCAGGAGGCCATGCACAAATGTTTTGAGAGATTACAAAAATTCTGTTGGGAGAATTTATCCCAAAATCCCAACCCAAGCTTTAGTGCTGTCAGATAAAAGAACAATCTGAGATGTATATCCAAACATCAGAATAAACCAAAAACAAAAGAACATTTTCAAGACCATCAGCAATCATTTAATGCTAAAACGATAAGTGGAGATCTTTCTTTCATTGTGACACATAATTATTCTCTTTCATCAATTTCAGCTGTAAATTTGAAACAAAGATCTAACTTGTGACTAATGTCTGGGAAAAGGATTTGCAAGAAGACTGTGAGGTTTTCTTAACAAGACACATGCCTTTGTGATTTGCTATTGCATTATGTCTCATGTTACTCTGCAGAACAAGTGACACATTTCCAGTAGAAGCTCCAGATCAGTCAAGATGTTTTTACTGGAAGAGTCAATGAATGGTTACCAACACGCTGACTCAACCTCCACTGAAAATATGCTGTGCTTGCATGAAGCATACATGCCATATACTCCAACCTACATGTTGGTGAGTTTAGCAAACGTATCGAACTCATTTAAAGTAGCATCTGAACAGAAAGACAAACTAATTTACTTATCTGTTGCTTTTTATTAAAGAGGCCATTTCATACAAATTTCAGGACTTTGTGGTTATTTCTTAAGTATTAACCAGTAATATGAAACATTTTATATCTAAAAAACATCAGGAAACACTGATTAACAGACCTTTCAATCTTTCTGCGTTAAAACTCGGGTGGTTCCAGCTCCTTCCGTCAGGCTGCTTCGTCAGGCCTCGAGCAGCAGCTCATTCATGTTCATTATTCGAATTTGCTGGACTCGGATTGGCTAACAAACTTGCCTATGAGAGCAAGGTATACTGTTTTCTGCCCCGCGCCGCATGGCAATGTCAGACGTCGTGTCTTCCTGTTTGCTACGTCTTATGCTACAGCTTTTAGCCAGCAGCATGCTAGGCGTGGTTTCAACTGCGGGAGCTGCCGAATACTAACGAATAAAGGAGTTGTGACAAAACAGATACAGGCCGTTCGGACTCGGGAGAACTCGGGTGTTATCACCACCTGCGTAGTTTGAGAGATAAAAACTGAAAGAGAAGTTGTTGACCTGTTTTCACACCCACTATGAAGGTAAAAACACCTGTGGAGCTAAAATATTCGACAGAAACCTCAGAAAAACTGTTTTTAATGGAAGGGCCTCTTTAACACCTCCTTCACACTGGATGTGGACACCTGTAAGAAGTTAAGTATCAAAGATGCAGCATTCCAGTAGCATATTCATAACATTAGGCTCTTATACCCTGACATGGTTTGGTTAGCCGAGCTCTCAAACTTCATCTAAGTTTTGGAATGAGGTTTTATCTACTATGGCAGGAGTGATTTGAAATGTTGTGTGTTTTGACCACACCTGCCATTCTGGGTTATTACTGCACAGAAACTCACAATGAAAATGTCTGAAAATTAGTAAAAGATTCTGACTGCTTAAAAACAAGATGTGAAGATGGGTAAAAGCTTTTAATTCTGGATGTTAAGTCTTGGCAACTGAACTTTTCTTCTTGTTAAGGTTGAAACATTCTACTGTTCAATCAGGGAACTTCTTAATTTTGAGGAAAAGTTGGGTGACCACATGTTTAAAGCTGGAGTGCGTAACTTTTACATGTCCGTGGATGTCCGTTTCAGCCAAGCCACTATCAGAGGAGATGACACAATGCAGATTAAGCCGATCGGCTCCTCAAACATCTCACGGTATTTTTCAATATATATCATTTTTACTTTGCGTGTCGACTGCGACATTCCCGCGCTGTCGCACATGAAATTACGTCTTTTATGTCACAACAAGAAAAATAATAAGAAATATAACGCAGTGTCTCGTAGCAGCCGGCAGAACGTGAAGGTCGACATGGCGGAGAATCCAAATAAACAGCCGAGAGACACTTATCGGGAAGTGGATCCTACCACGAAAAAAAAAATAAATTCCTGGACGTTCGGCAGAGGGACTATTGGCTAAGAAGGAAAGTGACCGAAGGAGAAGGCAAACGCGAATTTGTATCGGCGTCGCTTTCCTCGGTGGAGAGAAGAGATCTGGCTGATGTTCAGGGGTGCACATAAGTGGTCCGCAGGTCCGCACACACTGTCAAAATATAAAATGCGCACCAGATGAAACCCAGAGCGCCGAAGTTCCAGCTGATCAGCTGATTCTGTCTCTATCTGTGTCAGTTTGTGTCTGTCAGTTTGTGTCTGTCAGTTTGCCAGTGTAACGGTTTTTCAGTCAGTCAGATCAGTGTAGCTGATTGCAGGATTCTGCATCGTGTCAAAACTGAAAAAATTCACTGAATAAGACAAATAGATCATTGTGGCCCCAACAGCTGACTAATAAATTTCAACACCAAACTGTTAAATGTAGATTAAAGTGAACAATCAAACCTGTAAACAATCCAACCTGAACTCTGAAGGTTTTTTTTACCAGTATTTTTATATTTTACTGGTTTCTCTTGATTTTTTCAACAATGAAATGATATTTATTGAAACAAATATAGAGCCAGGTAAAGTAAACAGACTGAATTTGAAGCTTGATTAAGACAGATACCGGTTGGAATAACAACGGCAGAGATAAAGCGGTGGCAGCTGGGCTTACGTCATATGGAAGCGCCAGCTTTATTGTTGTAATGACGCAAAAATTCCGCTAGGGGGCGACATAAGTTACAGAACTTGGTTTCATCCTGTACTGACCAGGCTTTTAAAGTCAAAACAATGGAAGACTTTTCCCAGTGGAAGATGCAACATCAGGGTCTGGTGCTCACAGCAAAACACAGAACTCATAGTTAACCTGGAAAATTTAAGCAATAAGAACTAAAAATCTACCTTCAGTGTTCTAGTACATGTGCTCACCGGAGCCAGGGGTCAAAGCAAGGGCTTAATGTAATTCTCTGGCACAACAGGATTTGTATTAGTCTCAAAAGGGTCAGTAAGGTTAAGAGCTTCTAAGTAGTAGAGTTTAAATCCTTCCTAAAGTCAGCCACCACAATACTGGTCCCCCCCTACATCCAGCTGGACTTGTTTCACCTTATGGTCTGGTTTAGACAACTGGAAAGGAAAAAAGGGGGAAGATTACAGCAAACACATGTGCAAGTCAGTTAAATCCTTTCAGGATTTCCGGAGGAAATTATCAACTACAGTCATGGGTTGTGTTCCACAACCCTTAAGTGTGGTTAGTTTGGTGTTGGTGCTTTGGCTTTGACTTAATTACTTGTTTACTAGAGATTCAGTTTCAAAGGGTCAACTTGATTTACACAGATTCCCACAGCTTACCTGTTATAGAGTTTGGGTGCTGGGAATTCTTAATTCAGTGGTTGACACTGATAGTTGACAGCTATAGAGCATACTGTATAAACAGACTTTTCATTTGTTTTGGATTGGCACTTATTCTGTTCTGCAAACTGCCGTGTTGACGTTTAAAGATATGCCACAGTCAAAAAAGGATTGGTTGACTCAACTTAATGTCCATATGATCTATGGTAATACATTTTACTGTTTTGTATTCATATTTTATGTACTTTTAAGGCTCTAGATTTACAACGGGTAACAAATGTTATAGTTATGTCTTATGAAAAAATAAAACATGTTAAATATTCAACTTATTTTTGTCTCTGTAACTCATCAGTTAATAACCAGATGTTTTATATTAAATAACTTTGATCAGTCTGTGCTTTTCCCCCGTGATGCTTCTCACCTAAAGATAGATGTGCTGTGGTCTTTCCAACCCAGGTGCACAAGAACAGAGAACGATCATATTTGGCACTCGAGTACTCCTACTTTTTTCTTGGCAAGTAACATAACTAATTACTTTTTAAACCCACTGATCCTGTAATCTTTTTTATTACTTTTAAGAGTTACCCATTAGTTTCTGCAGCTGTCAGTTGGAGGAGCAAATTTCCTAGAATTTTTGGTATTATGGTCTCTCGCGTTCTGTTAAAGAATTAGCATGTGGTGCAAATAATATAAGCCACATGGAATATATCATTCTCTGAAAAACTATTCTAAGAACCAGACAGACAAAAACACTTAAAAACACTTTAAATAGCTTGGTTTAAATTTATTAACAACACAATTCCAGATGATTACAGTGCAGTTAGTAGGGCCGACAATTAATCAAAGGGTATTATTTTCCAGTTTGGTTCCCTACACCGTCTTAGGAAAATCCTTGTTGAAAGACTGTAGAGATTTCTTGAGTTACTGATTGGAGCTCCAGAAACCACAAGTGTTTAGGCTGTAACATAGTAAGCTGTCAAACTAGAGCTCTAGCAAGCATAATATTTGGATAGTAAAGTTAAACCGTACACTTTAAATTTCATGTTAACAAGAAATGTGCATATGTGTGAATTCAGAACATTAAAAATTCTTGTTCTAGTGGAAAACCTCTCAGCATTGAGAGGTTTAACCTATTTTAAACACGTTCAGTAAATATAGTTCCTTCATTATAAACTTGTGTTCATTCAGGACAACCATGAATGATTAAAAGAGAATATGATCTGACTGCACATACGACATGAAATCTTTTTGAAATAGAAAACAAATAAATTATCTCAAGTAGAAATATTTTTGCCCAGGTGAATTGTTTTTGTTATTACAATTTCCATATCTTTTTCCAAATGCAATAAAAACCACCAACAATAATCCAGAATGAGTTAAATTTATTATTTTACAGAAAATGTAACAAACAGGATACTCGGAGAGGTTATTAAAGAAGCATGTGTGTGTGGATACATTTAAACTCAAGTTCTTTGCAGCTACATTCATTTACTCGTAAACAGAGTATTTTGCTCTAAAACATATAAAAATCATATTTTTAGACATTATTGCATGTCATTATCCATCTAAACTGCTCATACATACTGCATGATGAATGATGGATTGTGGGTAATGACATTAAAGAGTCATTAGAGATTATACAGTTAAAGTCAAGTGCTCATTGGTTGAAAGTTTTCTGGAGCTTGAACCAACCTCAATAGAATTTTTCACAAAAAAGACAAAATAAAATTATAATAACTTTAAAAAACTAAAAAAAAGCAACTACATAAATAAATAAAACAACTGCTCTGGGTTGTTAGTAATTCTCAGAACTAAGCTTCAGTACATATTTGTCCAGATTTTTGTCCAATTCTGAGTGTTTCCAAGGGAAGACAAATGACCACCACTGGCATTTCTCGTGGGCTGCAAGTGGATTCTTTTGATATAGCTCAAAGATGAATAAGTATTTCACTCAGAAATAGTCATAGAGTTGGTTTCAAATTAATTCCGCATGTGGGTCAAACGAACACAGCGCATGTTCAGATGATAACAAATTTCATTATATTAAAATAATCTTAGATAAGATAAGAGATTTTACTCACAAGACATTCAGTCTAGCAGCTCTTTTCTGGGTCAAACGTTGTTTTTCCTACAACATCACCTGTATCTTCAGTCATATGTAACTCTTGTGCAATAGAAATATTACATCCATCATGCGAACGCCAAGATGTTCAACCTTTATTTCTAAAGCAGTTTTGATGTGCATGAAGTCAGTTTCCCTCAAACATTAAATTAATGCAGAGGGAACATTTTTGTGTTTGAAAGAACGTTTCAAAATCCCATCCTAAAGTCCCTCCTTTTGTTGTGGTGATTGTTTATCCAAAGCAGATTTACCTTGGATGAACCGAAGTATTTGGCTGTGGGTGAACGTGGGCGAAAAAGAGAGACAGAGAGAAAAAACAGAGGGAGAGAGAGACGACTGTGAGCAATCTGAGCAGGCGAAGCAGGAGGTTGATTTATAATTAGAGCGAATGTCTGTTCAATACCCCTGCTGTTCTGCCGATGGATCCATTGCATAAAGAGGCAGCTTCGCTGCTGTGAACTTCATTTGAATTCTGAAGCACCACACGTCTTCCAGCATTTACAGAAGATCTTGCAGGTCTGGGAAAGTGTGGACACTGAGTTTAATTTTTTAAAGTAATCAGACACTCTTGAGAATGTGACGATCACTTAAACATCAACAATAACTTGTTTAAAATGTTTAAACGGATCAAAATTCTAACAACAGCACCAGGGTTGAACATGGGGATATTTATTATCAACTGTAATTAAAAATATGTCTTGCCTTGAGTTATAACCCAAGACTGCTATTAAATACTGGTTGGCATTTTCTAGAATGAAAATGTTACTTAAAATAATAATAATAAAGATGAACAGACATTTAGTAAATTTTTAAGGCAGGTGTCAGCTCTCTGCGGTGTAGATGGATGTCCACCTTCAGTCTAAAGGTCTGAGCAACCCTTACATAATTGATTCAATCATTAATTCTAGCAGCACATACAAGAGCCCCTCCACTAGCCTGCAGTTTCTACATTAACTGTGATATTCATCTGGATTCATTTAGAGCTGCAACAAGAATCTCTGAGTCATTTTACAGAAAGTATAAGAAAAGCTGTATGTTACAGCATCAGATCAAAGTTCCAGTTTCTGAGAAAAGATTTGATGTTTTCACCAAAATAAGATTTAAGACTTCATTGTCGTTGTTTTTACAAGATTAGAAAATTAGAAAAGACTACTCCTTAAAACTAAAAGCATCACAAAAGAAAATCAAACAACAGAAAATAAGTGAAAATTCATCAGAAAAGGAGTCAAAAAGTTCTGATAACATTGTTTTGTTTGTTAAGCAGTGCAGTCGGTAGCACTGCAGCTAGAAGGTCTTGGGCTCAGACTGGGCTGAGGTCTTATTGCATGGAGTTTGTATGTTCTCCCTGTGTAAGCGATTTTCTCCAGGGAACACGGTTTCCTCCCTCAGACCAAAAACATGCATGATTGATTAAGTGGTGACTCAATCCCCCCCTAAATGTGTGTGTGAGTGGTTGTTTGACTCTTTGTGGTTCTGTGATGGGCTGGTGACCTGTCCAGCACATAACCCTGTCTCTTGCTCTGTGACACAGACAGACACAGTAACAAGCAGGTATAGGAGATGGATGTTAGTTTGATTTACTACTTTGGAAAGTGCAGTCTCTGAAAAAACTATTTGTGAATGTGTGAAGAATGATCTGCATCTCAGTCACTTTTAAATCTCTGATTTCCAGCGTGAACCATCTCTCACCATGATTTGATCCCAAAAATCCACGCAGACAGCTCCAGCTGGTAAAAGGTCTGTTTTATTTTGCACTTCCCACATTGAAATAACTTACTTTATCAACAATTTGGACTCTCAGAAGAACTGGAAAATAATTTTTCAATTAAAAGAATGTGGACATTGTGTACATTTGTCATCAAACGCTTCATTTAAAAATGTGGACACATTTACATTAAGGAAAAAAAACAATACTGACAAAAAGGGTTTTTAGCCTATCGCAGATTCACTATCAATGACTTATTGAAACCTTTTTGTTTGAGCTCAGATTATGCATTATAAACAAAAACAATCACGGTCCATTTCTAACACAGAAACTAACATTTGCAAGCTGTGTTCAGTGAGAATGTGTGCACATGGTCTTCAAACCCTGTGTTGTTTTGCGCTCAGAGCAATTCTAGTTTAACAAAGTGAGGTGGAGACAGAAAAAAGGGCAGCAAAATGTAATTATTTATAGATTGGACTGATTTTATTACACCAAATGTCCCTCATGAGCAATTTCAGACCTGTTTTTCTGGATTTCTGTGAGCTGAGTTAGTTTGTAATCAGACCATCTTTTTTTCTTTGCGGAGTCATTTACTTTTTTTTTTTTTACAGTTTATTGCTTTTGTTTAAGATGTTTTTTGTTCTAGCTGAGAAACGAGACCGCCAAATAAAACGGTTCTTTTTGTTGTTGTTGTTGTTGTGTTCACTGATTGGTGTTTAAATTTCACACTTGGTTAAATTGCACTGTTTTTGTTGTTGCTAACTCTTTTCTGTCATTTGCATTTTACTGTGGTTTAAACAATGTTTCACTATAAAAAACGGAATTGGGTGAAAATCTGCATTCAATAATGGCTGAAAAGACGTGGAAATTTAAAACATGTATGCGATTGGTTTTATAATGAGGTAAAATTAAAAAATACTCCAACATAATCAGATTTTTGGCACTGTGTTAATCTTGAAGCTACAGAGTTTTCTGCATCTGGCCCTTAGAAGTATTTAAACTATGCGGGTAATTAGATGCAGGATCACTTTCAACATGTGTCTAAGAACATGGTGAATTTTATTAGGAGTTTACAACCAGTCATGCTCATTTGTTTGACATCAACTTGCACAACACAAGTGAGTAAATGTTTTGCTGTCAGTCCTCTGAGCCTTTATGCCACCCAAGAGGCTTGTTTGTCTCTAACAGGCAGTCTGATTCTAAACAAGCTCTGAGAGTAAACTGCCAGACACACTTAAGTGGCTTTCCATATGTCACTGTTTGTGTCGTGATTTCAGCTTATAAACATTGGGAATATACATTCTCTGTCATTATGAATGTGGGAGATTATTGCCAAAGCCCCTGCAATTACAGTTGTGTATCTATCTTGTCGGAAAAGGTTTCCTTTCAAGCCGTCACCTCTTCAAAGAGGAACATAAACATTTAATAACTACACACGAGACTTGAGGAAGACAGTTAGGGGGATGGATGAACTTTCATCCCTTCCATCATTAGGTGCCGCAAATCTGACTCAAATCTCCAGGATATTTGTGTCATAAAAGAAAATGGTACCTCTTTACAGCTAATAAAAGACACAAATAAACCCACATCCTCCTATGTCATAAGAAACAGCAGGTTATAGAAGGACGCGTCGACTTTCACAGCCAAACTTAAATTATCAGTATGTTACGCTGTGTAGGATGTGGATGTATATAATTTTCCAAACACTGTGATTACCGAGGTGTTAGTATGCCCTCTCATTAACATGAAAAAGAAAACGAAAGCCATCAACTTCCTTTATGCACGCATTATCCATTAAACCATCCGATGCCTTGAGATTTTTCCCACCTTGTAAAGTTTACAAGCTTCCATATGATAACAGACTTTTTAGTTGTTTAAATCAATTACTCTTTTAAACATTTTGTTTCATCTCAGACTGGACAATAATAAAGGAGACATGTGAAGGTTTTAGGAGGAGAACATGTGCAGCCACTCAACCATGCACCGTAAACCATATGGAGAGCTCAACATAAACACAGTACGAGGGCAAATGTCAGAAAAGCAGCTTACGTGTGAGAGGAGTTCATTGTTGGTGCATTAATGTTGTGTACGCTGGACTTTTTATCTCCAACTTCCGCTGGTCACATCAACAGGTTTGTGGGTTTTGTCACTCATATGATCAGAAACCCATAGAAGCATTTTAATACGACAATCTACCGATTGCATAACTCTGAATCAGGACTCGGAGATGAGACCGGATGCGCTGACGTCAATGGAAGCAACTGGGTTTTAAATCAATCATTTATCAGAGTATGACCTGAACCATGTTTTAATATTTTATTTTAAAAAAAGCATTGGTTGTTACTTTAATATGATAGTAAACTCAAATATTCAATTCATCACCTCAGCTGTTTTCAGAATTTTTTTTATTTTCACATATTCTATTTAACCATTATGTCTTTATTTGACAAATGTAACTGAAACTAATCTAAATATTGTCAGTCATTAGTGCACCTAAATATTTCTGCAGAGCAAGTGGAGGAAATTTGATTGTCAGTGAGGTAAAAAACAAAAACTGTGAGAGTCAGAACCTAATTTGATTTTGGCCTCTAAAATAAAATTTGTCATTTCCAATGACAAAACCCCAAATATTTTAAATTAAAGCATGTTTTAAAGAATTTGCTATTTTTCTTTTATCATGACTGGAGCATGTTCATGTTCTTTGTCAGAAACACTAAATACCTGAATATGTTGCAAATAAAAAAACCTGGAGAATAAATATTGTTATAGACATAAAAATAGGACAAATCACTGTTCACAATAAAATGCACCAATTTAAAAGTTTTATGATGAAACTGATGTATTAATAACACAATTGGAAGAAAGTGAGTGACCCACTAACACAAAAAAAAGCAGGCCATGCTCATAGCTTTTTTATCACCTCTTTGAACCTGATTCAGGGTAATGAAATGGGGCACATTTCTTGAAACTGACGGATGAGATGTTCTTTATATTCCCAGAAAGTGTGAGAGACACGCGGGGGCCAGGGTAACGTCTGAAAGAGTTGATTAGATTATCCTGCTGGGACTGTGGTGACGCTTCAGGCTGTTGATGCCACACAGACACTCACCTCAGCTGGCCTTTGCTCCATCTTTCATCTTCACTCCATCCCAGGCTCGTGCCTCCGTCCCATCAGAGTTACACCTCCCCCTGTTGGATAGAGCCGGAACATCTCCACCAAAAACCCTGCTGCATGTCAAAGAGTCCCGAGTTAATCCCTCAACAAACATTCAATGATGATTTTTTATCTATTCATTTATTCGATTCCCAAATAATAAAAATCAATATGACTTCTGCTTCTCAGACTTGTTCTTTATTTCAAATGCTACATTTTGTAGTTGTTGTTTTTAAGTTAAAATTCTTAAAATTCATATTTTAGAACCTTTGAGAGGCAGTAAAGCTATTGGGTTTCAGTCCCACTTGTTTAATTTGCATGAGCTGTTGAAGGCAGATAGATTCAAATTCAACATGAGGCTGTCAGTTTCAGGTAAAATAATTAGTTTCCAATTTAAGAATTTACAGTACATCTTCATGTCTAAACCCTTCATTGTTCACCTGACACAATGTTCAGGTTCACACCAGTCAGTGAAGTATGCAACAGTTTTCCTGTACATGTGTCTGGGGTGAAGAGGAAGAGGAGGAAGAAGAGAGGATACTCTGTTTCCTGGAGAGATCGTGTGCTGTAAATCAAACGTACAATTCTGACGGCAATGGCAAATAAGACGGGTGGACGTCAACTCCAGCTTCTTCAAGCTTTCCTGAAGTGGTGCAGATTGGGCAGGGATAAAAGGAGAATTTTTTAATACCTTGACGCTCACAGTGTTCTCCAGATGGGAGGACACATCTTCCACGCGTCACCTGGACCATGTGAGAAATGAAGTGGGTTTAGTGGTCAGAAAGGGGAAAGGAGTACAAACCTTTTCATGGCCTCCGTTTTCATTGCATGTTCTGTTTTTAGATCATTAAAACACCTCTCTGCTGATATAAACAGTGACTAACATCAACCATCTGGACGATTATCCCTCAGCTGAACAGACTTTCCTTCTTATTTCCTGAAGATGGTTCATTTCTTCAGTATCTAAACATCTCTTTTACATTACACAAGAATTTATTTTCTTCATCGAAAGTTGAGTAATTTATACAGAATAATGTACATTATGTCACTGTTAAAGCTTCTACATCTTAAGACTTTACTGCTGTCTTGACACCACCATAAAGGGGAATTTAGCATGTTTCATATGTTTCATGCATATTTCATTTTAATTTAAATCCTTATTGAATTCCTCTCTACACCCAAAAAACTCAACAAAGGCACTTTTCTGTTTAGGTAAATTGTAATTTGTTGACTTAACATGTATATATTATGTTTATCTTTTTAAATGATCATTGCTTGTTGGTTGAAAGTAAAACAATGAAATGTCAAATGAACTAGATTAGAGTTCATTCCTTCAATGAAGGGTCACTACCTTACACCAACACGGCTGAAACTGGTGTCTAGTGCGCATGTTCAAAGTACCCGGATGTTAAGAAAAAAAGAAAGAAAGAAAAAAAGCGGGACCAGAGCGGGATGTCTGACCGTTGAAGAGCCGTTGTTAACTCCAGTCTAACAGGTAAGTGAAACTTTTTAAGTGAATATAATTCATTTTGGACGTTAACAGTATAATATTTTAAATCTAAATGTGCAAGTTATGATTTTACAGTTGATAATGCTGCTCGGCACTGTCGAATATCAGTGTTACTCAGTCTCAGTGTTGCCAACTTGGTGCCTTTTTTCACTATTTATAGCGATTTTTCTAATATCTCTGGTGGATTTTTTTAAAAGAAGCGATTCGTGACAAATTTAGAGAATTTCTCAGGTTTCGTTGAAGCCATTCGGTATGTGACTAGCGAGAAGCTGGTGTAGGCTACTTTGAGGCTATTAACCACCGCATCATACAGATGAAATGCGCATGCACGAAGCCACCACCGGCTGCTCCTGTCTTTTTTTTTAACACACATACACGCTGGTTGATCTCATTGACTACGTTTACATGCAGCCAATAACCCGTTTAAAACCGGAATATTAGCAATAACCAGGTCACGCACGGCCATGTTAACAGCCGCAAACAAATCTTGGATGTTTTGAGTAAAGAACTTCTAAAGCACCGTCTGCCGCATACAAAAACCCGCGTGCAGAAGTAAACAGGAAGTAGAGGTAAACACGTTGAGACGCAGCACAGCACCACGCATTTGGAGCGAGAAAGAAACTAATTTCTTTATTAGTGTGTTGAAAATCATGAATATAATGTCTGTTGTTGACGGCAGAAACTACCGAGATTGAGATTTACAAGAAGCTGACTGGAAAGTTTCCGAAATGAAATTGCGTCTTAAGGTTGTCAATACGTCCAGACTCAAATCGTGCTCCATGTTTACAGGAAGAACTCTCTGTTCACGCATGTAAACGGGTTATTCTGAATGTTTCAAACGTAATCATTGAGACACGGGGCTCTCACTTTAAAGAGAAA
Organism: Pachypanchax playfairii; assembly: GCA_006937955.1. NCBI lineage: Eukaryota > Metazoa > Chordata > Actinopteri > Cyprinodontiformes > Aplocheilidae > Pachypanchax > Pachypanchax playfairii. Next base: position 1,468,012 of record SSNP01000046.1, read on the forward strand.
AATGTTTTAATATTACATTCATCAATTATAAAAAACACTGGATAAAAATATACAAAGTTTATAAGTGTCAAGAGGTGCATGGACAGAAATATGAAAATACAAGCATAAATTCATTTGTTTCGTACAATCTACTGGTTTGTGATTAATAAACATTTGCAACAAAGTTCAAATTAATTCTAAAAAACAATATTTTGTGAGTTTTTTTGTAAAATTGTTTTGTCTATTTTCTTTACCCTAGTAACACCAAAATAAAGCTGCCCCATCATCTGTACCTCCTTTTGAATACATGGTAAGTTTTTACAAATTATAGAATTGTCTATGATAAAACTGAAATGCATAGTATGCCAGTAAAAATAATGTTGTTGTTTTTTTTCAGTGACATGCATGTGGCAGTGTAAACTTTGTTCCGTGGGAGAGAGTAGTAGGTACAAATTATTAAAACACTGTAGATTACATCACCATCATGGGCCCAGTCAGTCTTATCTTTGTATATATGTAAATTGTCCATGCACATTTAAGACTTGGTGTGGATTGAAAACACATGTGTATCGATGTCATTCTTCTCATTTTAAACAGACAGCTACCAGTTCAGTCACTTTTAGGTGTGAATTATGTGACTGCAGTGACCTCACTACTGAAAGAGATTATTTTGTACATATTGGATCACATTTACGAAATAGTGAGACAGTAACTTGTGTATTTTCAGGCTGCTCTTTTAAGACAAATATCTTCGGCACATTTTATTCCCACAAAAACAGGAAGCACCATTTACATTCACTCAAAGATTTTAGAGTAGGTTTAGTTGGGTTTGTTGACACAGTACAAGATTCAGATGGTCCGGAAGGGATAAGCAGTAGCTGCTCTGATTTCACAAATGCTGAAGCTGAAACTGAGTTGGTGTCAGGAAGTGATGATTCTACTGAAAAGTTGTCAGCACTAATTGAACAGAAAGTAGCTGGGATATTGTTAAAATTGGAACATATATTTCATATTCCAGCTACAACAGTCGATAGCTTGTTGGAGGAGTTGAGTTTTTTGTTAAGCTCTGCTTGTGCTTCAATCACAAAACGAACTATTGAAGACATATTCAAGAGCCATAACCTTCATATAAGTCAGGCTGTTGTTGCAGAGCTTGCCAATACTGTGTGCATTTCTAACCCTGTGTCAAAGATTTTGGCAAAATGTGGTCCTCTTGGAACTTCTTTTAAAAGAAAACAATACTATAAGTTTAATTTTAGGGTTGTTGAGCCTGTTGAGTATATTTTATCTGTTGAT
>SSNP01000046.1:1469296-1505933 GCA_006937955.1 Pachypanchax playfairii
ACAAACCTTTTCATGGCCTCCGTTTTCATTGCATGTTCTGTTTTTAGATCATTAAAACACCTCTCTGCTGATATAAACAGTGACTAACATCAACCATCTGGACGATTATCCCTCAGCTGAACAGACTTTCCTTCTTATTTCCTGAAGATGGTTCATTTCTTCAGTATCTAAACATCTCTTTTACATTACACAAGAATTTATTTTCTTCATCGAAAGTTGAGTAATTTATACAGAATAATGTACATTATGTCACTGTTAAAGCTTCTACATCTTAAGACTTTACTGCTGTCTTGACACCACCATAAAGGGGAATTTAGCATGTTTCATATGTTTCATGCATATTTCATTTTAATTTAAATCCTTATTGAATTCCTCTCTACACCCAAAAAACTCAACAAAGGCACTTTTCTGTTTAGGTAAATTGTAATTTGTTGACTTAACATGTATATATTATGTTTATCTTTTTAAATGATCATTGCTTGTTGGTTGAAAGTAAAACAATGAAATGTCAAATGAACTAGATTAGAGTTCATTCCTTCAATGAAGGGTCACTACCTTACACCAACACGGCTGAAACTGGTGTCTAGTGCGCATGTTCAAAGTACCCGGATGTTAAGAAAAAAAGAAAGAAAGAAAAAAAGCGGGACCAGAGCGGGATGTCTGACCGTTGAAGAGCCGTTGTTAACTCCAGTCTAACAGGTAAGTGAAACTTTTTAAGTGAATATAATTCATTTTGGACGTTAACAGTATAATATTTTAAATCTAAATGTGCAAGTTATGATTTTACAGTTGATAATGCTGCTCGGCACTGTCGAATATCAGTGTTACTCAGTCTCAGTGTTGCCAACTTGGTGCCTTTTTTCACTATTTATAGCGATTTTTCTAATATCTCTGGTGGATTTTTTTAAAAGAAGCGATTCGTGACAAATTTAGAGAATTTCTCAGGTTTCGTTGAAGCCATTCGGTATGTGACTAGCGAGAAGCTGGTGTAGGCTACTTTGAGGCTATTAACCACCGCATCATACAGATGAAATGCGCATGCACGAAGCCACCACCGGCTGCTCCTGTCTTTTTTTTTAACACACATACACGCTGGTTGATCTCATTGACTACGTTTACATGCAGCCAATAACCCGTTTAAAACCGGAATATTAGCAATAACCAGGTCACGCACGGCCATGTTAACAGCCGCAAACAAATCTTGGATGTTTTGAGTAAAGAACTTCTAAAGCACCGTCTGCCGCATACAAAAACCCGCGTGCAGAAGTAAACAGGAAGTAGAGGTAAACACGTTGAGACGCAGCACAGCACCACGCATTTGGAGCGAGAAAGAAACTAATTTCTTTATTAGTGTGTTGAAAATCATGAATATAATGTCTGTTGTTGACGGCAGAAACTACCGAGATTGAGATTTACAAGAAGCTGACTGGAAAGTTTCCGAAATGAAATTGCGTCTTAAGGTTGTCAATACGTCCAGACTCAAATCGTGCTCCATGTTTACAGGAAGAACTCTCTGTTCACGCATGTAAACGGGTTATTCTGAATGTTTCAAACGTAATCATTGAGACACGGGGCTCTCACTTTAAAGAGAAAAATGTTTTAATATTACATTCATCAATTATAAAAAACACTGGATAAAAATATACAAAGTTTATAAGTGTCAAGAGGTGCATGGACAGAAATATGAAAATACAAGCATAAATTCATTTGTTTCGTACAATCTACTGGTTTGTGATTAATAAACATTTGCAACAAAGTTCAAATTAATTCTAAAAAACAATATTTTGTGAGTTTTTTTGTAAAATTGTTTTGTCTATTTTCTTTACCCTAGTAACACCAAAATAAAGCTGCCCCATCATCTGTACCTCCTTTTGAATACATGGTAAGTTTTTACAAATTATAGAATTGTCTTATGATAAAACTGAAATGCATAGTATGCCAGTAAAAATAATGTTGTTGTTTTTTTTCAGTGACATGCATGTGGCAGTGTAAACTTTGTTCCGTGGGAGAGAGTAGTAGGTACAAATTATTAAAACACTGTAGATTACATCACCATCATGGGCCCAGTCAGTCTTATCTTTGTATATATGTAAATTGTCCATGCACATTTAAGACTTGGTGTGGATTGAAAACACATGTGTATCGATGTCATTCTTCTCATTTTAAACAGACAGCTACCAGTTCAGTCACTTTTAGGTGTGAATTATGTGACTGCAGTGACCTCACTACTGAAAGAGATTATTTTGTACATATTGGATCACATTTACGAAATAGTGAGACAGTAACTTGTGTATTTTCAGGCTGCTCTTTTAAGACAAATATCTTCGGCACATTTTATTCCCACAAAAACAGGAAGCACCATTTACATTCACTCAAAGATTTTAGAGTAGGTTTAGTTGGGTTTGTTGACACAGTACAAGATTCAGATGGTCCGGAAGGGATAAGCAGTAGCTGCTCTGATTTCACAAATGCTGAAGCTGAAACTGAGTTGGTGTCAGGAAGTGATGATTCTACTGAAAAGTTGTCAGCACTAATTGAACAGAAAGTAGCTGGGATATTGTTAAAATTGGAACATATATTTCATATTCCAGCTACAACAGTCGATAGCTTGTTGGAGGAGTTGAGTTTTTTGTTAAGCTCTGCTTGTGCTTCAATCACAAAACGAACTATTGAAGACATATTCAAGAGCCATAACCTTCATATAAGTCAGGCTGTTGTTGCAGAGCTTGCCAATACTGTGTGCATTTCTAACCCTGTGTCAAAGATTTTGGCAAAATGTGGTCCTCTTGGAACTTCTTTTAAAAGAAAACAATACTATAAGTTTAATTTTAGGGTTGTTGAGCCTGTTGAGTATATTTTATCTGTTGATTAAAGAAAGTCATTTCAGTACATCCCTTTATTACAGTTATTAAAAGAAATATTGAGTCACAATCACATACTTGATGAAGTACTTGAGCAACATATAGGTCAAGAAAAACATAAGGATTTGTCTGATAGTCAGAATGTTTACAGGTCTTTCCAAGATGGCAGGCACTACAAAACCAATGACTTCCTAGCTGTTGATGAGTTGAGAATCTGCATTACACTTTATATTGATGATTTTGAGGTTTGCAATCCTCTTGGAACCTCACGCAAAAAACACAAGCTTTGTGGTGTATATTGGGTCTTAGATAATTTACCCCCAGGATCTAATTCAGCTCTCTCATCCATTTATCTAGCTGTTCTTTGTAAAAGTGAGGATTTAAAGACATTTGGGTTTGAAAAATTGTTGGAACCCCTCTTAAAAGATCTTGTGATTTTGGAACAACATGGTGTATATATTTCTAAGTTGAATGAGTTTGTTAAAGGCTCTGTAAATTGTGTTATAGCTGATAACCTAGCTGCTCATGGGCTTGCAGGTTTTGTTGAAAATTTTTCTGGCGAATACATTTGTAGGTTCTGTGTAGCTAAGAAAACTGAAATTCAGCATTTGACTGCAGGCACTTTTGAGTGTAGAACACGTGAACTCCATCAAACTCATTTACAATCTGCATTAGAAACTACACGCCTGTGTTGTGGGGTTAAACGTGATTGTGTTTTAAGCAAAACTCTCACTCATTTTGAAGTTACTAAAGGCTTCCCCCCAGATATAGTGCATGATTTATTTGAGGGCATTATACCTGTGGAACTGGCTGATTGTTTGGCTGTTTTGATTTCTAAAAAGTACTTCACCTTAGAAAAACTTAACAGTTCTATCCAAAATTTTGAATACAAATGGGGAGATAAAACCAATCGTCCTCATGTCATACCACATACTTTCTCAACAAAAAAAAGTATAGGGGGGAATGCACATGAAAATTGGGCTCTGCTTCGATTGTTGCCGTTTTTGATTGGTCCCCTTGTTCCAGAAGATGAACAGGCCTGGCATATTCTTTTAGATCTCAAGGACATCGTAGAACTTGTTGTTGCCCCTATCCACTGTGATGAGTCCTTATCATTTCTTGAGTTCAAAATCAGTGAGCATCGCCAGAAATACCAAGAACTTTTTCCAAATAACCGCCTTCTCCCTAAACACCATTTTGTGGAGCACTATCCTGTTATGATACGTCTCTTTGGACCTCTTATTCATAAGTGGACAATGAGATTTGAGGCAAAGCATAGTTTTTTTAAACAGATTGCTCGCCATACAAACTGTTTTAAAAACATACCTCTCACACTTGCCAGAAAACACCAGCTCGTGATCGCTTGCCATTTGCATTCATCTGATGAGAAAAGGCTGTTGGTGGTAACTAGTGCTTCTTCAGTGCCTATTGATATGCTCCAAAGTGATATTTCAGCTGCTATTAAGCAAAGACTACCAGATGAATCTGATGTACACATTGCAAAAAATGTGTCATACCATGGTATTAACTACAGCAAAGGAATGATTGTTATCCATGGAGAGTCATTTGGTCTGCCTGAGTTTGCCGAAATTTTGCAGCTCTGTATTTTGGAAGACAAGTTATACTTTTTTGTAAGAAAGTTGTCTGCTTGGTATAGGGAGCATTATAGGGCTTTTGAATTGAGCATGTCACATGCTAGGGAGGTGGCTTTCATTGCACATGAGGAACTGGTTGATGAATACCCTTTAGCCGCTTATGCTGCTGGAGGACTGCGTCTGGTTACTCTCAAGAGATCTGTGAGTTTGCTGGGGAAACGAAATTAATATTTGTAAGTATTTTAATTCCTTTTTTACTGTATCAACTGTCAAACTGACATTCTTTAAAGTTGGTTTGTTCAAAATAAAATTAGGATATGTTAAAATAAATTAATTTAAAAATTAGAAATCATGAAGATGTTCTAAATTTTAATTAAAAACTCAAATGACATTATCATGAGATTAAGTTACTGGTAATACGGATGTAAGTTGATCAAATTATTGTTACAGCTGTTTCAAAATACTGTTTGTATTTTGTGGTGTGACCTTATACAGCTGTTAAACCTGGTGATTCCTTAAACTACGTAGATGATTGGCTAAGGGAGCAGCCACAGATTTGCTTACTCTACCCTCTCATTGAGAGAGTGTGTGTGTGTGTGTGTATGTATATATATATATATATACACACACACACATACATATATGTATGTTTGGGGTGTAACGGTACACAAAAATCATGGTTTGGTACGTATCTCGGTTTTGAGGTCACGGTTTGGTTCATTTTCGGTACAGTAAGTGGAAAACCAAAACATAATTGCTTTTTGTTTAATTTTCAACTTTTGCAAACAGCAATTTATATATTTTCTTATAAAATGAAACATTAAAAAATAAGAAAACAAAAATAGAAATAAAAAATACAATACTGCTTAACTTACCAAACAGGAGACCTTATAGATAAAGGAGGGTGTTCAAGCTCCAGCTTGTTTACATCAGCCATGACGTTTGCTAGAGAAAAAAAAAACCTCACGCAAGAGTCCGGTGCTGACAACAAACTTCCAGTCCGCCAGTGAACATGCTCCGTGCGCAAAACAAGCCTGTTAACTAGCTGTAATCAGATTGGTAAACATCTGCATCATACCAACAGCCCAGTACCGATAACAGTTTGTATGAATGCGTGCACTGTTACACCCATCAGCTCATGTATTTACTTCAATGTTTGTGCAGCTCCACTGTGCGTCACTCAATACAGCGTCCGTGCGGAAACTCACCTGGGAACTTACTTCCACTGTGTTTAATATCACACTAATAATTCATTTGTTGAAAAAAAAAATGCACCGAAACGGTACGCAAGTGGACCAACCCGGATGGTCCAACACATACCCGTGAATCGTTACACCCATAACGTGTGTGTGTTGTGTATATACATAATTTATTTTTTAGTTTTGTATTTATTTAAACTATTTACTGTCAAGGTCATCCTCTACTGTACTGTAGCAACGCCATCATAACTGTGGGGCTAGCTGTATTTTCTACTGATTCTTCTGTCACTGTGGGGATGTAGCAATGATTGCATTAATTTACAAATAAAGGTTGCGGCACAAATCATCTTAAGGTATTTCCACATAGTTTTTTTTTTGTGAATACAACAGAGCATAACTATTGCACAGAAGTGTGCATTTGTGCCTAATTGTTGCTTGTTGATGTGTAAAAAAAGATGTTTTTTAAAAGATTTGTTTGATGTTTTCAGATCTTCAAAATGGCATCACCTTTAAGATTGAGGATAATCCTGGGAGAAGATGATGCCAGGAAATTGATTCTGCCATTAGGGACACCGGTCTCATTAGAAGAATTGTGCCACACAATAAAGACAAGTTTTGGATTGGAGCAAGATATTCGACTTCAATATCAGGATGAGGATTTTGGAAACGAGTTCATGAATCTGTCAGATATTTCTGAAGTAAAGGACAAAGCCACCCTCAAGGTGATCTTCTTGCAAAGCAGAGAGGAAGAAAATGCAAGAACATTGCAAAATCAAGCAATCTGGAACCCAACAGACTCTTCATCCGTCTCCTCTGTTGACACGGATGACACAGTGCCTATTTCGTCCTCAGGTTCATCACCGTCGTCAAGACACTGGGTTTGGCCAAGTGTCTTCACTGTACCACAATTTAGCTATGATGCTGAATTTGAGCTTGAGAAGGCAAATGCTGCCTACACCAGTGGGGGAACTCTGTTGAACCCCTCAACAAAACTGAAATCTCAAATTCTGGAAAGACTGGCAGAAGAAGTGTACAAATTCAAAGCCTACCCAACTGACAATGATTTGACTGATGTTGCAGAAGCTCTTGTGAAAAAGCATCCTTGCCTTAGAGAGCAGGGTTCTTTCAATGGTTGTTATGGATGGAAGATTAGCCTAAAATATAAAATGGCTAACCTCCGCACCAAACTGAGAGGCCTTGGATGTGTTGAGGTGACTATAAACTCCATTAAAAACAAATCTAGTGACAACCGTCAGGCAGCCTTCAATGTGAAGAAACCTAAAAGAGCTGAAGTAAATTACTGTCCACAGCATCCAAAAGGAGAAACAACAGAAAGTCTTGAACAAGAGAGAGTTGAAATCCTTTCAGAAATGACTAAAAAAGACAATAACTCTCTTGTGAGTGAAAAAATGGGAAAGACTTTCTCATACAGAAGGCAAGAAGTTCTTCAAAGTCAGCCAATGGTTGCTCACTTCAAAAGCAGATGGCCAGCTCTGTTTATTGAGAGAGAGGTAAGTGTGGTTAAAATAGATTTAGGTATTGCATGTGCATAATTGTTAGTGTAAGCCAAAACGAAATGCATCATTGGTTCGCTAATCACTGAAAATGGTCAGTTGTGTATTTTCGGACATGATGTGCTAACAGTTTAATCCTGTCTTTATACACCTCCTATGGTTCCTGTGCTTCATTCTCCTCAAGATAAATGTCTGTTGAAGTTTTAAAATCATATCTAGTATCAAAGTAGCGCAAACAGCAACCGGCACTGCCATTTTGGTTGTCATGGAGAAAGAATGCTGTGGCACATAATGCTTGCTGTCCCAATACATCAATATGTGCGCACTTGTTCACTACACACTTCGTACCTTTTTGTGCACTTCTGCTAAGTACACTTTGTGGAAGACCTTAGGGTGTAGTGTGAACTGGGCCAATCTGTTCTACTTCTTCATGTCACTTGCTCTGATGCTCCGCCCCAAACAGGTGACTGCAGATGTGATCACACTCTCCACAACAGACTTATAAAAGATCTTCAACATGCTGCAAATGTTGAAGGATCTTAGCTTCCTGAGGAAGTACAGTCTGCTCTGCCCCTTTCTAAAAACAGCATCACAGTTGTGTCTCCAGTTCAGTCTGTCCACGTGAACACCCAGGTATTATACCTCCCCTTCGTCTCCCATGATGGAAATAGGGTGTTGGCATGTTGCTGCTCTTCTTATCTCATTCAGTGCCACTTTCAGATTTCATATCCCCCTCAGTGCCAGAGATATTTAGCATTTTTACTGATTTTTCAAGATCCACAGAATATTTTCTCCTATGACTATTTGAATTCTGAAACCATCAGCACAAAATTTAGTCTTTCTTTAGTCTTCCATAGAACTGGGACCTTATCCTGGGTGAGGCTGAGGTTGAAGATACACTGCAGAGTCCCACATAGCTGATCTGCACAAGCCTTTAGGACTCTGGGGCTTACACCATCTGGACCAGCTGCCTTGTTCCTGTTCAGTTTCTCCAGCTCTTCCTCACCTGACTGCTAGATACAGGCAGGTGAGACGTGGAGGCAATGGGGACATCAGCTTCTTCTGATGTTGGATATGATGGAAATTCACCAGAAACAGCATCCATGACTGAGGTAGAAGGTGTGACAGGAAAGCTTTGGATGAAGGGAGGATGGGAGGTCTGTTTGGCTTGCAGCAGAAGATGAAGATGCTGAGCTTGTCTCTAAACTGATGTTGAAGAACATGTCAAGTTCATTGGCTCTATCCAGACTTCCATCAAAGTGATCCACCTTCTGCTTAAAACCTGTGATCTTCTTCATCCCTGACCACACATCTCTTACATTGTTTTGCTGGAGCTTTTTCTCCAGTTTCTTTCCTGTACACCTCCTTGTTGCTTCTAATCTTGATTTTAAGTTATTTTTGTACACTTTTCAATGCATCCCTCCCTGAAAACTCCTTTTTTCTTATTCAGCAGTTCTTTCATGTCACTGGGGATCCAGGGTTTGTTATTGGGGAAGCACTTCACTGTTCTGGTGGGAATGAGGTTGTCCACACAGACGTTTACATAGTCAGTCACACACTCAGTCATAGCATTGATGTCCTCTCCATGTGGCTCACAGAGTGCATACTAGTCTGTAGCCTCAAAACATCCTCGAAGAATTACTTCAAGAAATACTCAAAGAAAAAAAAAATGCTAGCAATATCACAGAGCTACTCCAACAGGCTTCCACCATGTGTAGCGCTATTCAGGAAACATAACTATACACTTGTTTTTCAGTCATCTTTGTTGTATAGCTTTAAAGTGGATATTGGCTATTTATTTTTGAAATCCATTTCTTAAAGATCGACAAAGAGTTTCTACGGATCACCACCAAGCCTCTACTGTCTACTTTCTTCGCGGAGCTTGACCAGTACACGCCACGCTTGATGGAAGTATTTCGGGGCAAAGGAGGGACTATTGGGAAGAAAATAAGATGCCACATGCTTGCTATCTCCAAGGTTAGTATTAGTATTTAGTTGGCTTTGTCACAAATAGAAATCAGATAATGACTAACAAAATTATTGGTAGATTAAGTTAACTATTTTGTGAATGCTTCTTCACATATGGTACGTCGACAACTCAAGTTTAAATCAAAGCTAATGTATGCAAGTGTAAATTATTAACTTGCGCTAAAGAAAAATGGGGCAAAGTTTTGACTCATAAAAAATCTCCTCCTTTCCAGCATGACACCATACATACCAGGCGAGCATGCATCTTGAAATCCCTGTGCACCTACCTAAATGAAGACTACAAGAAACTAATAAAGGAATATCTGGTAAGTCAACATGTTGATTGTCAAAATCTCATACAAATTGTGACACAACCTGAAATGCAAATAGTAAAAATTTAGAGGTTAGTAATATGATAGTATTACGGGAAACGTGTATTTTGAATACCAAAACGGCATTAACACTGGTTATAAAGAATTTCTCAAGTTGATTTTAAAAGACATAATTTTATAAATTTTACGTTTGATGTGCAAACACGCACAAATGCATTAAACGTACATCATGGCATTTAGTACTTTCAAAGCTACCACCTTGTCAAATCTTTAACCTAGAGCACTCTGGTCACTAGCATTTCTGAACTCTGCTTGATCCCTTTAGTATTAGCACGTCTATACAATTTTCATTTTAGCTAATAAAGTATGGAAATTGGTTTCTAAGAGATACTTGAAATACCACTGACGTGATGGCATGTCTATTTTCTTCTCTTTCTTTTAGAATACAGATAGTGAGGCTAACAGATGCATGGAGGAAACTGTGATGGGGGTGTTCGTCATCCAGAAGGAAGGTGCTGAACCTGAAGATGACCCAGAGGACATTGGTGTCCTAATTGAAGGTGTGGAGGCTCTTGCTGGTTTGGGTAACATTGCACAAGCCTGTGCTCTGTTATTTGGACTCATCTACTGTTTGAACCTGAGCTACCCACCAGAACTGAAATGCACGTTTGAGGTTTTCCAGAAGATACTTTTAAATCTTGATGGACAAAGACTCTCTTCAAAGGTGCAGTTTCTCAAAAACAAGCTTATGGGGTGAGCTTATAGTGCTCTTGAAAATAAGTTTTCTTTTTTATTCATTTTGTTGTTTTTCTCTGTTGGTCACTTTACCACAGCACTGCAGGTGGGATTTTTTTTTTTNGCTTCATTCTCCTCAAGATAAATGTCTGTTGAAGTTTTAAAATCATATCTAGTATCAAAGTAGCGCAAACAGCAACCGGCACTGCCATTTTGGTTGTCATGGAGAAAGAATGCTGTGGCACATAATGCTTGCTGTCCCAATACATCAATATGTGCGCACTTGTTCACTACACACTTCGTACCTTTTTGTGCACTTCTGCTAAGTACACTTTGTGGAAGACCTTAGGGTGTAGTGTGAACTGGGCCAATCTGTTCTACTTCTTCATGTCACTTGCTCTGATGCTCCGCCCCAAACAGGTGACTGCAGATGTGATCACACTCTCCACAACAGACTTATAAAAGATCTTCAACATGCTGCAAATGTTGAAGGATCTTAGCTTCCTGAGGAAGTACATTCTGCTCTGCCCCTTTCTAAAAACAGCATCACAGTTGTGTCTCCAGTTCAGTCTGTATAAAAAAAAGTCAGCACAAAATTTAGTCTTTCTTTAGTCTTCCATAGAACTGGGACCTTATCCTGGGTGAGGCTGAGGTTGAAGATACACTGCAGAGTCCCACATAGCTGATCTGCACAAGCCTTTAGGACTCTGGGGCTTACACCATCTGGACCAGCTGCCTTGTTCCTGTTCAGTTTCTCCAGCTCTTCCTCACCTGACTGCTAGATACAGGCAGGTGAGACGTGGAGGCAATGGGGACATCAGCTTCTTCTGATGTTGGATATGATGGAAATTCACCAGAAACAGCATCCATGACTGAGGTAGAAGGTGTGACAGGAAAGCTTTGGATGAAGGGAGGATGGGAGGTCTGTTTGGCTTGCAGCAGAAGATGAAGATGCTGAGCTTGTCTCTAAACTGATGTTGAAGAACATGTCAAGTTCATTGGCTCTATCCAGACTTCCATCAAAGTGATCCACCTTCTGCTTAAAACCTGTGATCTTCTTCATCCCTGACCACACATCTCTTACATTGTTTTGCTGGAGCTTTTTCTCCAGTTTCTTTCCTGTACACCTCCTTGTTGCTTCTAATCTTGATTTTAAGTTATTTTTGTACACTTTTCAATGCATCCCTCCCTGAAAACTCCTTTTTTCTTATTCAGCAGTTCTTTCATGTCACTGGGGATCCAGGGTTTGTTATTGGGGAAGCACTTCACTGTTCTGGTGGGAATGAGGTTGTCCACACAGACGTTTACATAGTCAGTCACACACTCAGTCATAGCATTGATGTCCTCTCCATGTGGCTCACAGAGTGCATACTAGTCTGTAGCCTCAAAACATCCTCGAAGAATTACTTCAAGAAATACTCAAAGAAAAAAAAAATGCTAGCAATATCACAGAGCTACTCCAACAGGCTTCCACCATGTGTAGCGCTATTCAGGAAACATAACTATACACTTGTTTTTCAGTCATCTTTGTTGTATAGCTTTAAAGTGGATATTGGCTATTTATTTTTGAAATCCATTTCTTAAAGATCGACAAAGAGTTTCTACGGATCACCACCAAGCCTCTACTGTCTACTTTCTTCGCGGAGCTTGACCAGTACACGCCACGCTTGATGGAAGTATTTCGGGGCAAAGGAGGGACTATTGGGAAGAAAATAAGATGCCACATGCTTGCTATCTCCAAGGTTAGTATTAGTGTTTAGTTGGCTTTGTCACAAATAGAAATCAGATAATGACTAACAAAATTATTGGTAGATTAAGTTAACTATTTTGTGAATGCTTCTTCACATATGGTACGTCGACAACCCAAGTTTAAAACAAAGCTAATGTATGCAAGTGTAAATTATTAACTTGCGCTAAAGAAAAATGGGGCAAAGTTTTGACTCATAAAAAATCTCCTCCTTTCCAGCATGACACCATACATACCAGGCGAGCATGCATCTTGAAATCCCTGTGCACCTACCTAAATGAAGACTACAAGAAACTAATAAAGGAATATCTGGTAAGTCAACATGTTGATTGTCAAAATCTCATACAAATTGTGACACAACCTGAAATGCAAATAGTAAAAATTTAGAGGTTAGTAATATGATAGTATTACGGGAAACGTGTATTTTGAATACCAAAACGGCATTAACACTGGTTATAAAGAATTTCTCAAGTTGATTTTAAAAGACATAATTTTATAAATTTTACGTTTGATGTGCAAACACGCACAAATGCATTAAACGTACATCATGGCATTTAGTACTTTCAAAGCTACCACCTTGTCAAATCTTTAACCTAGAGCACTCTGGTCACTAGCATTTCTGAACTCTGCTTGATCCCTTTAGTATTAGCACGTCTATACAATTTTCATTTTAGCTAATAAAGTATGGAAATTGGTTTCTAAGAGATACTTGAAATACCACTGACGTGATGGCATGTCTATTTTCTTCTCTTTCTTTTAGAATACAGATAGTGAGGCTAACAGATGCATGGAGGAAACTGTGATGGGGGTGTTCGTCATCCAGAAGGAAGGTGCTGAACCTGAAGATGACCCAGAGGACATTGGTGTCCTAATTGAAGGTGTGGAGGCTCTTGCTGGTTTGGGTAACATTGCACAAGCCTGTGCTCTGTTATTTGGACTCATCTACTGTTTGAACCTGAGCTACCCACCAGAACTGAAATGCACGTTTGAGGTTTTCCAGAAGATACTTTTAAATCTTGATGGACAAAGACTCTCTTCAAAGGTGCAGTTTCTCAAAAACAAGCTTATGGGGTGAGCTTATAGTGCTCTTGAAAATAAGTTTTCTTTTTTATTCATTTTGTTGTTTTTCTCTGTTGGTCACTTTACCACAGCACTGCAGGTGGGATTTTTTTTTGTCTTTATATGGATTTTTCCAAATGGATCAGTAGTACAAAGACTTGTGCTCTTGTGTTGTTCATTTTATTTTAACTTTAGTAGTACTGAACACTGATTCAAAAACATGCTGTTTTGTGTGTTGGATCTAATAGAGATCTCCTTGGACCCCCTGTTTTTATTCCCACTGCTTTATATTTTTTGAGGGGTGTTTGCATTGTAAATATATAGTTTAAGTCTGTTAAAAAGTGATGACATTTGAAATTAATAGAATTAAGTCAACATTTCAGTTTATAGCATTTAAGAGATTCCCCCAAGAACAGTAAACTTTCAGCTTCATCTTCACTGTTTTTTATGTGGTTTTCATTTGAGGCCTGTTATTTGAAACTGTAAGACCACCAGTTAGGTTTATTTTGTATGATTTTTTTTTATTTGTTTCCTTTTTGGCCAGGTTGTTTTAAAACAAAGCAATGTTGCTAGTGGCAGAGGACTGAAACCAAATGAAAAATGAGTACAGGGAAAAAAATCAGCTCATTAGACTAATTATTACATTCCAAAGAGTAAATTTCCATTTAGTAGGTTATAAAATTGTACAAATTATTACATTTACTTTTTATGCTTGGAAATCCTTCTATTTTTGTATGGACTTTTTGAATGCCTATGTATTGCCTCCCAAATATTTACTTATATACTTTTATTTTGTCTTTCATGTTTTGATACAATAGTAGTATCAATTTACATTTCATTTTACAATGTAATATATTGTGTTTGTTTTGTTGTTCATTTAAACTTAAGATAATTGATATTAAGGAGTTTATTAAGTCATTTTTGTATTTCTGTATTTTGTCAGGTCCAGTTTGGCCACTTGGCTGTCTGACTTGCATAAATAGTTTATTTGTTTACATAAAGATAGTATTTCTATGTTTGTTCACCTTTAAAGAGTTTTAATTCAAGGTAAACATAGACACAAATAGTACGCTTTTATGCTGTATGTTAAATCCAGTTAATAAAGTTTATCTGATAATCATCTGTTTTTTTTTGTTTTTTTTTTAAGTAATCAGTTGAATTGAATGTTCTTTTTCTTGGGCAACAAATGAAAGCAAATCTAATGGAAAGAACTAGAATGATATGAGTGAAATCAGCAAACCCCATATTGGTTATTTAAGCATGACTAACAGTAGTTGCCTTGATGGACAGAGTAGTTGTTCATTGAACAAGATTTAATTTTGTTGTACTAAAATTTTTAGGATGTGTAGGATGAACTTGAATAAATTTGGCTCTACATATTTAAATAAATCATTTGAATCAATGGAGAGAAAATGCATTGATCCAACGTAATTTAATTAAATTCAAACACCAAATACCCAATATGTTATTTTGACATGATCGAAAATGGGTTATTGTACTTGACTTAATTACGTGGAAATAGGTGCCATGATTAAATTGTGTTCATCCAACAAATAATTTTTTTGGGTGTGTGCTGGGAGCAGATCTGAGTGGAAGACAGTCGGGTAATTAGATAATTGAGGAGGAAAAATCACATGATCTGCAGCTGTTGCTGAAAATGGACATTTTGTCAAATTAAATGTGATTCTATATGTTTTGTTGTTGTGTCCAAAACTGGCACATTAAAGAATTACCTTGCTATTGCTGCTATATAGTTTTCTGTAAGACACAAAGCTCACCACCTCATGTTTCTAATTACACATTTTGATTGGGACATGTTTGGCTTGTAAATACTGTTTTTCCTAGATCCACCTCAGATCTCAGTCAATCCTTTGAGTCTCATTCAGATAAATTATTGGCATCCTTTTATTTACTTATTTATTTGCAATACTTTATAAAAACATACACACAGTTAACCTCATTTCATAATAAAACCATGACTGTCCCAGATGTGTATTGCAGATATATTATAATTACTGGCAGCCAAGCATAATTATCTTTCTAAAAGTATCTGGAGGTTAGAACCTGCGATGAAGAGGGATGAAATAAAAAGCACAAATATTTTAGCATGAAATTATATTATCACAAAAGCAGGTTCCCATTTGGAATTATAATTGCAAGGATATGTTTATTTGGAATGCGTTGTATAGTCTGAACTGTCTCATTGCTCTAAGAGAGATATAAGTACAGGTTTTATATTTATTTATTTTGTTAATGGACATGCACCACCTATAGCACTCAATGAAATTGAAAAACACATTTGATAAATATGAGAAGGCTCGCTGCGTGTCATTGAGATTAAATAATGAATGTTTTCATGTAAGTGTTGGAAAACACTTTAATTCATTCATCAGTCATTTGGAAATATTTTACAGTTACATTACATTTCAATAATTCGTTCTATATCTGTATCTAATCTTGTAAGCGGGACACTTAGTTTATCTAAAATGTCAGATTTATTTTATTAAATTTCAGCCATTATATATATTTAATATATCCTAAATTCTCTAAAATGTAGCAATGAAGTGACGGTTCTGCAGCAGGTTTATGAAACTGCTCAGAACATCACTGGTGCCTCAGTGAGGTGAAGTCACGGCATCATCTTAAAGACAGCATCCACCCTGCTGCAGCCTGTTCACCTCACTACTGTCTCTACAGACAATTTCAAATGTATTTGCAGAATATCATTATAGTATTTTATTTCTTCTAACTATTTATTCTTCTGCACTCTCATACAACAAGAACATAATTGTTCCTATATTTTATTCAGTCATGAATGACCTTTTCAGTTTCAGTGATTTGCAAAAGGTCAAGTTGCTCATACTTAAAAAACAGCTTTAAACAAAATCATCATTTGATCTTAATGTTTTTCTCTTGAGGGGTGGGAAAAGGCAAAGAGAAGTTTCCACATACTACAGTGGTGCACTGCTTCAGTCTGCATGAAGACTCTGTCAAACTACAAAGAAAAACATTTGTGTAGCTTCTCAGACACAACAAGCAAAACAAATAATCTTAGTAAACACAAATGGGCTTCTTCTTCATTTGAAGACATTTTGCCTTTCATCTAAAAGGCTCTTTCAGTTCTGATCTAGGTTTAAAGTTTCAGGTTTTTAAGTCATGGTAGTCTTACATTTCTGGAGAAACCCCACAAGGAACGTTGCAGGAGTTGGAGAGGAGGTCAAAGGAAGTTATCTGACCACAAGAACTATCCCTGTTTCAACCTGGGAAGCAGAAAGAAAAAAGAAAATTTCTCAGGAAGGATGAGTGTATCAGACCCTGATCATCCAAAAAACAACCACAACAAAATCCTATCCATGTTTTTGTTCCAGCTATGACTTAAAAATCAAACAACTACAAACAAAAACTGAGTATCAAAGAATTTCCAACGGCGCTCAAACAGAACTGTTGGGTTCTGAAAACAGGTTTTGTGAACTGATGAGCTCAAAAAGTCAAACTGAGCAAACATCTGTTTTTATTTAAAGAGGCCCTTCCATTTAAAAATGTTTTTTTCTGAGGTATTTTTGCTCCACAGGTGTTCTTACCTTCATACAGGTCAATAACTTCTCTTTCAGTTTTTATCTCTCAAACTACGCAGGTGGTGATAACACTCGAGTTCGAATGGCAGTACTTGTTTTGTCACAACTCCTTTGCTCATTAGTATTCGGCAGCTCCCGCAGTTGAACCACGCCTAACATGCTGCTAGCTAAAAGCTGAAGCATCAGACGTAGCAAACAGGAAGAGAGAACGTCAACTGTTGCCATGCGCAGCGGGGCAGGAAACAGTATACCTTGCTCTCATAGGCTAGCTTGTTAGCCAATCTGAGTCCAGCAAATTCGAATAAGGAATATAAATGAACTGCTGCCCGAAGCCTGATGAAACAAGGTTGTTTCTTTACATTTTTTCTGTTTAATTACTGCTTTATTTCACCTCCAGAGATTTTACACTTTGTTGCTGGATACAGTGTAATGACTTACACCCAGTGATTCTGAAAATAGAAAAAAAAACATTCATAAGTGGAAAGTCAGTTTTTTATTTTTTAAATTAAGCTTATCAATAAAATAGAATTTTAACAAAATCTTTTTTTTTTTTCTGTGAAAACAAGAAAATACATTTTCTTAAACATTTGACTGCTATATTTTTTATAAAACCATAACTCAAATGTGGTTCATTATTCTTTGTAATTGTTCATTATTAATTATTTACAGGAACAATTGTAAATATTTTGTAAACTGCACTGAGAAGAATTCGAAATAAACCGTGTTCACTGGAATTAAAACTTATTGAACCCGTGTGCTCATTTGGGTCCTTTAAAATATTTTAATAAACAGCTGAGTTAATTGGAACAGAGTAATATTTAATATAACTAACTTCACAGACTTGGACTATTTTTGTTCTGTTTGTTTGATAATTTGTAAAATCTGCTTCAAAAGAAAAAAGAAGGACAATATCAGCCTGAATATTTAACGCTGCATGTTGACAGTTACTGATATTTATTTCTAAGATAGAATCACCACTAATACTGAAACAGAAGTCATTTTGTTTTGTTTTTGTTTTGTTTTTTGTAGCTTACTTTAATAAATGAAATCCCTGCACATATTTGAGTGCTACATTCCAGTTTGCTGCTGTGTTTAATTCAAATCGTGTGTCACTTCTACAGGTAGATCTCCACCTCATGCCTGCTTTGACCAGTGTCTGATGTTTTTTGTGTTATTTGCAGCCATGCCAGGAGGGAAGAGTGTGTCATCACTGCTGAACCCAGAACTGTTAGCTTTTCACCAAACAACAAACCTGCAGCCCGCCCCCTGTGGAGCGTGCTGACCTGCTACAAAGAGCCGTCTTCCCAGCTGAGACATTCAGGACTTGAAGTACTGTTTTATGCCAGCAGACTTGAGACTATACAGAACTTCCTGAACTGCTGCCTCCAGCCTCAGGCAGGCAGGAGTGTGCCGATTCAGGCTGATGTTCTTTCTGCTCTGGGCAAATCTGCAGCTGTGCCTGCATACACATGGCTTCAATGTATGTAACTCAAAAATGTTAATTATATGGTCAAATCTATACACTTTATTTATTTCTTTATTCGTTTAACTTAAAGGATCTGTATTATCTCGACATGGAATTATAAACTCAGATATGTTCTGTGTGACTTCCTGCAGAGCTGAAGAGGAAAATAGGACGTGAACAAGTGCCTTTTTTATGTTCCTCTACAGGTATGAATTGTATGTTCCATCTCACTTCAGTATTAACAATTATTCTTCAGTATTTACAATCATATATCATACCAGTTTATTAAATTGTTGACACTTAGATTAAAATCATGTCTAGACAGTTGTTTGTTTTTACACATCATGTTAATTACAGGTGTGTTGCTGTGTGGCTAATATTAAAGTTCCATCATCTATTATTTACACTGCCAACACTGAGACCAAAAACTATGTTTACAAAATCTTGCAATTCACAAGTAGAGTGAAATTTAACGACAAACAAAACAGATAATGACTCCACCCAAAGCCACCATCTGTTATAGTAAATAAACAGTGAAGTAGAGATGAAAAAGCTATTAACTTTTCATATCTTCAGTCATGTTTGCTGTCCTGTTCTCAAATGGATGCAGCCAGGTTCTCCTGTAGACTAAGAGTGTTTGTCATGCAGAACCTACTCTGAAAATTCCCCTTTGTTTACTTATAGCTCAATCCTCAGCCACTATTTACAATCAGTTAATACCTGCAGGCTGTAATTGATGTGCATCATTTAACACTCCTCATTTGATGCTTCCACGGTTCACTGCATGCATAAGATGAGAGCGGTGTAAAATGTCAATGGCAGTGGCAAGTGCATTAAACCACCACAGTGTGTGATCATATCACATTTTAAACATTGTCTCTTGTGTTTGTAGACAGTTAGGACTTGGTAAAGTTTTGTTTGGCTTTGAATTTTCACATCTAAACTTATTCAGTCTGTTGATATTTTACAAAGAATACAAATGGGACAATTTTGAATGAAATGAACATGATAATTGGTTTATTTTTATGCTAATTCATATTAAACTTCATAACGTTTGAGTTGAAATGAGAGGAGGAGGATTGGATTTATTAGGATGTCCTTAAAAAGTCAGATCTGCAGAGTCTGTGTCTTTGTTCTTTGTTTGAATCTTCACATGAAGCAACAGTATTGAGTTTTACATCATCTGAGTTTCGGAAGCAGTCAGACTGTGTCATTCAGTTGCTATAAATGCACATACAGACACCCAAAAAAATAAAACAAAACTAAAAAGAGACATGATGAATTGAAAAACTTGTCCAGGTCATGTTTCCTTGTGTAAAGCTTAAGTGAAACATATACCTTTATGCTGCCTGCAGACAGATAGATTGATTAAAAACCAGAGCTTATCTTTTCCACATGTAAGACAGCTGACTGAAAAATGCAAACAAAGTACTTTCTTTATAAAAACAGCATTAAATGGTGCACATTTATGAATCACTCAGTTGATTTAAGTTAAAACGAGACGTGTTTACACTCACAGGACCGCTACTTAAGCATTTATTTCAAGAGAAAAAAAATCAGTCTCATTAAGAAAAGTCTCCACCAGAAACTGCGTCTGAAGTGTGTAAGCGTGCAGCTTTTGGTTAGATTTAGCAGTGCATTAATTATGTAGTCCTCTACAGTATCCAATCTGCACATTCATTTATACATCAGGTTCCTTATCATTGCCTCACATGTGCTGCATTTAAGTTGACGTGCACATTACTGGCACCATAAACTTCTGGCAAACAAAATGAGTCCCTCCTGGCATCGCTGTAAATGACTGCGAGACTCTTTTTATATGTGTGCAACAAATCACAAGCCCTAAGCACAAAGTTATGTAACGTAGTCAAACATGTGAAAATTTCAACCATGTGTATATGTTTATATTGTACATTACCTAAAATGCAGAAATAGACAACAGATTTACGTCCACATCCATTTCAGGAGTTATTGTAAACATTTACTTCTGTCAGCTACATCAATCAATCTTCATATAGAGCAATTTACTGTAATGAGCGTGGCATGGTTGTTGGTACCAGACGGGCCGGTCTGAGTATTTCACAATCCTCTCAGTTACTGGGATTTTCATGCACAACCATTTCTAGTGTTTACAAAGAATGGTGTGAAATGGGAAAAACATCCAGTATGCGGCAGTCCTGTGGGCGAAAATGCCTTGTTGATGCTAGAGGTCAGAGGAGAATGGGCCGACTGATTCAAGCTGATACAAGAGCAACTTTGACTTAAATAACCACTCATTACAACCGAGGAATGCAGCAAAGCATTTGTGAAGCCACAACACACACAGCCTTGTAGGTGGATGGGCTAAAACAGCAGAAGACCCCACCGGGTACCACTCATCTCCACTACAAATAGGAAAAAGAGGCTACAATTTGCACGAGCACACCAAAATTGGACAGTTGAAGACTGTAAAAATGTTGCCTGGTCTGATGAGTCTGGATTTCTGTTGAGACATTCAAATGGTAGAGTCAGAATTTGGCGTAAACAGAATGAGAACATGGATCCATCATGCCTTGTTACCACTGTGCAGGCTGCTGGTGGTGGTGTCATGGTGTGGGGGATGTTTTCTTGGCACACTTTAGGCCCCTTAGTGCCAATTGGGCATCGTTTAAATGCCACGAGCTACCTGAGCATTGTAGCATCCATCAAGTGCAAGATGCTATCCTATCAATATGGACCAACATTTCTAAAGAATGCTTTCAGCACCTTGTTGAATCAATGCCACGTAGAATTATAGCAGTTCTGAAGGCGAAAGGGGGTCAAACACCGTATTAGTATGGTGTTCCTAATAATCCTTTAGGTGAGTGTCTATGGTAAATATTTATTAAGTTTCAAACAGATAAAACACAGTGATAAGCATCATTTAAAACAATGTACAAAACAAAAAGACAAGAAAGATTTCATCCTCTTACACTAAATATGTGTATGTTGAACCCTAAAAGCTTAATTCAGGTTTTATATAAAAAAAAAAACACCCTTATAGCAGATCTGAGGTCTCACAGCAGAGAGAGTTTCAAACAGGGCAACAATGGCTGAAGGCATCCTGAGCTGAAGAGAGCTCTCGAAGGATTTTATTTGAACATCTTCAAGGTCTGTTCAGAGTCTATTTAGTGGTTTTTTATCAATGCAGAAAGGAGACAATCTTTTCATGATTTAAAAAAATATATTTTATTTCACAATCAGCTCGATGATTAAAAACCAGTCAAGGATTTCTTCCTTCATTATTTAACTGTATCAATATTTAGACATTCAGCTAGCATGGAATCACCATGTATGTAAATTTGAGCATTAGCTCAGCCTCCTGAGTGATGTTTACATGGGTGTGCATTGATTGGATAATTGCACTAAGCAGTAAGCTTATAAAGGGTTTGGAGAGAATAAATTCCAGAATAGACAATAATTTGCACATTTTTAAGGTTTAAACTTTAAGCATAGTTAAGCCAACTTATCACATGATGCTTTAAGATATTCTGGCATGTTTATTTTTTGAATACTGAATTATATAATATGTTAGTCACTTGAGAAATAAAAGAATAACAATGAGTCAGAAATAAATCACAACCTGAGCTTATTTTTGGGTTCAGTCTGCACACGATGGAGAGAAACTTCTCAGCTCTCAGTTCCCTGGAGACAAAACCCATTAAAGTCCATGTTTAATTATTTGTTTATTGACAACAGTATGTAGTTGTGCTGTTTATTTCTGGGTGTAATTACAAATTCTACAAGTTCTCAGGTTTTACAATATATTTTCTTTTATTTCAGAGTTTAAATTATGACATAAATAAATTGAGGGTGCTTATTGGGATGCAGGTTAAAAAAGATTCCAGAAACCTGAACAGTGCATTAATCTTGACTTTAACACTTTAGAGGGAAAAAAATGAACAAACAATATTTAATAAATGGAATTATGAAGTTCGAGTTTTATCTTTTCTTTCAATATTATGTTGTCTTACTTTTTATAGGATATATTTGTGAAATCCCGTATTTGTTGTATCCATTAGGTGCAGGTTTATTGATCTGCTGTGCTTCTTTCGGAGCTGAAATTGACCCTGCTGTTTGGAGTATCAGCTCACATAAGCAGCTTTGCCACTAATGAGCTGCTGCATCAACTGACTTGTAGAATTTTGTAGTACTTTGCTTTTGTGTTGTATTTACAGACAAGTATTTTGTATTATTTTTCACTAATAAATAGTATTTTTTTTGCTTTTTATAATACTGAATGATGAAAGATGTAATCATAAAGTATTACTTTATTTGTCCTACCCGGAAAAACTAACATTTTTTTCCATAGTGTGATCAAGGAGGGCTTTATTCAGGGTGTGAATGACTTTCTGCACCTTTCTGCAAAATGCGATATCATCCAGCCTGTCTGGTAACTTGTGCAACATTCTTCTTTGCCCCTTCAGTTCAGGGAACTCTGATGTAGAGCAGGCCTTCTTATCAATGTGTTATATTTATTTTAGTGACTTTCGTGCTGCTGCTACAGCAGATGGCTGCTAAGAAAATTGCACTCTCTACTAGCACAGACTTTACATAAGGTAAACATTATCCTGTTGAAAACAATAAATGGCTTTTGGGTTTTTCTACATTCTTTCCTGTTCTTGTATTCAGTCACAATGTTGCATCGCATTTTAATTCTGCAACATCAAAAAACAAATAGTTACCGAAACAGTGGTGAGTCAGTCATTATCTATACCCACTTATTCCTGTTCAGGGTCATGAGTAGCAGAGTTGGGTAAGTTACTCAAAAAAAGTAACTATTTACACTTTACAAGTTCCTTTAAAAAAAGTAATATATAACAATACTCAGTTTCTCACTTCTGAAAGTAACTTAGTTACACTACTTTCTGATTACTTTTGTACCCAAAAAGTGACAAGCAATATTGTTTTCTGTCAATAATGGCACCGAAGATCTCCTTTTTTACTCCTCTTTAATATGAAAAACAAGTACAAACAGCTGTGCTACATAAGTGCAATGAACAATTGTGAACTTACATGACCTTATGTAACACATTTGATATCAAAATAAAGTTTTAACTGAGTGGGCTGTCAAACAAAGGTGAACTTGTGCAAATAACAAATAAAAAGACTACTGACAATAGATAACTTTAAGATCCTACAAAGGGGTATTTGAGCCATTGTTGACAACATAATAATAATATTTTGGACTAACTGATCAGGATATAAGACACAAGAAAGACCCTGTTTGTGTCGACTGTGAAAATACAGGAAAACTAAAGAGCTAAAGTATTGTCTGAACAGCAACAATATAAGAGCTTTACATCCTATTGTTTTATGGTTTTATTACTGTTTCACACAGACCAAACATGTTCGTATTTCCACAGAGGTGCTTCCATTCATTTATCATATTTACTTGGAATTGGTTCGTGGTCAGGATATTGTACACCTTTGATATTTTTTTTTCTTTTTGCTGCCAACTTTTAATTGGAATTTATTCTTGGTGGAATAGTTGTGTTGTGCTGCTATATATCATTAGCTTTATATGAAACTTCTTTTTTTTCATTTACTTGGCACATACACAAGCACCCTGAGTTTCTATAGTTTTATAGAAGGACAGAGATGCTCACAGGGCTGCAACAGCACTAAGAGTCAATAATGCAGAACAGATTTTCCTGACTAGATTCTAAAATTATGAATTCTCTCTTTAACTGACCTCCTGAAATGCTAATTTACTTCATTTCTACAACAGCAGCTGCACTGACCATGTATAATAAATCTGATACCAGCCTGCAATCAGATTTGCCATCTGAAGAAAATAAATTATTTTGGCAACTACTGTTAAAAAATGTAACTATGGCAGTATTTGTAATTGTTTTTGTTTGTTTGTTTTTGCAAAACAAAACCAGCCTTTTTGTAATCTGTATAATTTTGCTTCGAAAGCAGAAGGAATATTTTTTTTGGTTTTTGTTGTTTGTTATTTTCTTGATTTTGGGAGTCATGCAAATGCAAAACATTATCATGGGAACATGTACAAATGTTACATTTATGTTGTAAGAAGTAGTTTTAACTTTGAATTCAAATCATGTGAACCTTTTGTATTAGGTAACAGTTTTAAATACAAGTTATAAGCCAATCAAAATGCGTTCTCTGCTCATGTGATTCCGTTCACGTGATTCCACTCACGTGATTTCGCTCATAGGATTTCAAGATAGCGGTTTGTTTGAAATCATGTGAGCGGAATCACAGGAACGGAATCATGTGAGCAGAGAACACATTTTGATTGGTCACTTGAATATCCTAGCTCAGCTGCCGGCTAATGTTGGGCCACACGCTAAGTATTCTACGTCTCAAAGTAAGAAATATCAAACCTGTTTGATTTTCACCTCAACGCCTCATGAGGCAGAAAACTCAGTGGAATTTAGGTGCACATGGCGAGCTATCAGCTGAGAAAAAGGCCTCAAATGACTGTTAGCTTAGCTGATGGCTCCCGTGTGCAGCAGGTTATAGATACAGCTGTCTGAAAATTCTGTTGGAGAATTCTGTCATTCACCATTTTCACAGCAAACCATCAAAAAAAAAACACTAAACACCAAACAGTAACAACTAAATCAGGAAGTAGGATGTTCATCTCATCAAAACTGCAAACTAATTTTACAGAGAGAATCAAATCAAGGTGTGAAATCCTTGATGCTCTAGTGAAAACACAAGCATATTAAATCAACAGACGTTAGAACTGCAGATCTCAGCCTTGAGTCTCACTCACCCACCTCTCATAACTAAAGACCAATTAAAACATTTAAAGAATTACGCAAAACAACCATATTTGTAATCTTTCTATGACTACACAGAAAGCGATCAAGACCATTTTCTAGGATTTGCATTGAACATGATCTAAGACAGATTTTTTATTTTTTTTTTGAGTCAGACTGTCACCACACTGGTTGTGGCCTTGACTCTTTCCAGCTATGAGATATTGCTAGAAAACCCTGAAGAAATCCTACACAATGATGTGGACACAAGACAACAAAGACAAGTCCTTGAGATTTCAGAAGGAGCTTAGTCATGTAGTTCTCTTAAAAAGAAATGAGTTCACCTGCTTGTTGTAAATATGAAGACAAATTCACATCAAAATTAAGCTTCTGTATCAAAGTAACAATGCAGTATACTCACACAGCTGGAATCTATATACTGTTGTGGCTTAAAAGCATTAAAAAAACTTAACTCTTCCATGTTGTTTAAAGTTCACTTTATCTTTTTAAACCAGCTATTTAACCATTTACATCATTTAGTTACAGAGTAACAGGCAGAAACTGCATCCATTTAGTCCACCGGACACTGTATGTCCTCATTAAACCCATCTTTTTTCACATGATGGAAATTTGGACAGGCTTTATGAACTCGAAACAAACTAAGCATATTTAAGATGAATGAATAAATGAATGTTGGGTTTGGGGGGTGTTTTTTTAAATATAAATACCAATCAATGAAAATAATTGCAGATCTAATCTAATAAGATCTAAAAAGTTTTTACTACACAGTAGAAATCTAGAAATGCAGCATGACTTAAACACTTTAGCACTAAGCATTTATGGCTAAATCTAAACATTAAACTGGATTCCAGTATGCTGTTTTTACTACGTTGCTGAATGTTTCCCACAAGACTAGGCTCCCTTACACACCATGCAATTATCTTGTCAGCTGTCTTGTTGCCTTTTCCGTCATCTGTCAGAAATTTATATTACTGCCACACAGCAGATTTTAAATTTGACAGCAGCTCAGTTTCAGTTCCACCTCAGTCTGCTGTCTCCTGCAGGTTTGTTCAGACAGGCTCACTGCAAATGTGACGACCCATGCCCGGACTTAGCAAGCACAATAATTCTGTTCTGCTCAAGCATCAAACAGGGTGGGACACCCATCTTTTTAAACAGACGTGCAGTCGATTGTTTTAGGATGTTATTAGAAATATTCATTATCTTTGTTAAACTCAAGGTCCAAAAGATTTCTAAAATCTAAAACTGGGACAATGTTTATAGCATGTTTTCTGTGAGCAGATCGCATTTCAAGTCTTTATGGGCAGAAGACAATGAAGGATCACAACTTGTCAATCACCAGAGGATGAAACATCACAATAGGAGAGATGATGAAAGCAATTTATAAAATAACAAAGAGACCATTACCTGGGTGCTCAGGTGGGTTTTAGGTTTCGGCCCTGAGTGGACGACAGTGGTCATTTTGTGAATCAAAAGCTTTCAGTGCAAAGTTGCACAATGAGTCATTATGAATAGATAACGTGATTACAGACATTTCAGCTTTTCCAGAAAATGTACAATCAACTTTAAAGAGGAACACCACCTGCTCCTGGCAGCTTCTTTCATTCCTACAACTCACACCGTCTGGACAAGTGTGTAAGTTTTTTATTTATTAATTTTCTTTTACTAAAAACACTGACGTCAACATTAAAGAGCTGCTGATCCTTTACACAGAAGAATAAGTGCATCCATAAATTTGTCCTGGTGTAAAACCTGTTATACACAACTGGATCATAATCAGTTCTTGATAATCACTTTGATCTTGAACAAATAACTTTTTTTCTTTTTAATTTCATTTTCACATTTTTAATTATTTTAAATACAAAATGTTCATTTTGTATTTAAAATAATTATCTCCCTCAAGATTTGTTGCTAAAATTGACCAAAAAATCATTTTCAGAAGTGCAAAAAGTTTAACTAACCCTCAAGACCACAGATTGGAAAACATTCTTATTATTTATATTAATTTGTTTTAAATAATTTTCATTAGTATTCGCCATTTGGTTTGAGTTAGGCACCAAAAGCTTCTTGGTTCAAATAAAAATATCATATGATTTCAACATCTGAAAATGTTAGAAGCTGAATTAGTGACTTGAAAAAATCTGAATTTTGCTGATTTTGTGAATCTAAATTGAAACATCTATTGTAGTTGCACATATTCTCACAGCGTCAGTTGTTTACATGCTGAAAATGTGTTTCTGCTGGTTTACATTTAATATTTCAAAGTTTTAGGTTTTTTATTAAAAAAAAAACCAGAGGCGGGGCTTGTTTTGCTTGTTTTAGCTATAAGTTATCAGTGCAGATCATCAAGGCGTTCAGTACAGTGATCACTGACAGAGAATCTGAAAATTTAGGATGCTTCTGCTTTCATGTTTTAACCTTTAAAGTCTAGAAGAGATATTCATGATAATATTCCTAAATTAAGTCTTAGAGAACAGCCCAGATGGAGTCTTTTGAGGAAAGCTGAGAATAATCCAAGTGTCACACTTTTTGTTGTTTTGTGCGTGTGAATAAAGAAACTGGTGTAGAAACAGCCATAAGCAACAGATCTACTGTATGTATAATGACTCACAACCTCTTTTTATTGTATAAGCTTCTTTTTTATGTCTTTCAGCTCTTACACAGACGATCGGTGTGATACTGAAGGTCGACAAAGAACAACTATCCTTGGTGTTGGAGGCAGGCAGAGCTGAATTGGAAACCATGGCAACACAGTGCTTGCCTCTCTAATCCCTTGGCCCTGCCAGAGAGTAGACAAATACCTGCGCATGCCCCGTCCTATTCAACACCTGCATAAAAGAAAACCTTCCCAATCTGAACAACATGAAAACTCACTAGAGAGGAAGTGTTTGGATAACACTGAATCTAAATATCACACTCCACCATACAAACAGACCCAGTTGTTGTTTTGTGTGTTTCTGTACTTCTTCACAAAAAAAACCATCCAATTTAGAGGCACATATTTAATAAAATAAACTGAAAAAAAACAGTTTTAAGCTGATGTTATTTTGTGGATGTACATTAATTTAAACTGAGATACAAAAATTCAAAACCTGATTCCTACAAACAAATTGTTTTACAATTATTTTACAATAAACCCATCAGTTAACTTGATTTAAATATTGTTCTTTAATTCTTTATTTTTTTCTTTTGCTTGGTGAGGCTTAAAAGAAATATAATTTAATACAAATTTTGGACAATAATGGAACTGAAGAACCTCAGGAATATATTCAATTTGGCTTTTGATATATGGAAATTCAAAACAAAAACAAAACAACTTCATTATTTAGATAATATATCAACTAAACAAAATATATGATTAGATTGTTTTATCTGGTCACATATGTCTGTTAGTGTTTTGTGATCAGTGAACTCGAGACTCATTTAAATACAAAAGAAACTGAAACTTTCTGCTTGAGTTGATGTCCTTGAACTTTCTCTGTTTTAAGACTCTATTATTCAGGATGGTAGTGGATAATGTGATGGACTGTGTAATTACATCTGTGATAAATAATTACTGCAAAATAGTGCTGTTAATAAATCCAATTAAAATTCAAATGGAAAAAAGTGAGATGTATTACATGACTTAACAGTCTCTCTGTGACCCCTTGCTTCGCCACGCCATCCAGGCATGGAAAACGGATGTCAAAACAAGACAACTGAATAATTTGGAGCTTTGTTGTACTTTTAAAGTGGATCTGTAAAAAAAAGAAAAGGAAAAACAGAAAAAAAATAAATGAAGTCATTGTTTTACTTTTAGCTGTTTTTCTCTGATATAAACCTGTAATAAGCAAATTTTCAACCCATTTCAAACCTGATGAAGACACTGCAATGATCTCCACATCTTACAGATTTTAGCTCTTCTGTAACCATCTTCTTCTGCTTATCCAATGTTGTGTTTCAGGGCAACAGGTTAAGAAGAGAAACCCAGATATTCCTCACCCCAGTGACACTTTCCAGCTCTTCCTGGGGGATTTCTCAGGCCAGAGAGGATAAATAATCCCTCTAGCAAATTCTGGGTCTGCCTGGGGGTTTCCTCGCAGTGAACCATGCCCAGGAAACCTCCATGGGGAGGCATTCAGGAGGCATCCTAATCAGATGCCTGAACCACCTCAGCTGACCTTTTTCAGTGTGGAGGAGCAGCGGTTCTACTTCAGGCCCCCTCAAGATGATGAAGCTCCTCACCTGATCTCTGAGACTGAGGCCCGCCACCCTGCAGAGGAAGCTCATTACAGCCGCCTGTATCTGGGATCTCAGTCTTTTGGTCAAGATGCAGATCACATGACTATAACTGAAGGTTGGAACGTCAAAATGCAAATCACTGGAGAACAACAAAAAAGATCTCAGCAACAAGTTAAAAAGCAAGTTTCCTGCAGAAACACTGGTGATGGTATTTGATGTTAAAGTGTCTGCTGAGGTTTTATCTCAGCAACGGATAAATAACACTTCAGCTTCTTAATACTGAGTGATTCAACCACACAAAGTTTATTGTTCACCTTTGACAGATGTGCTTTGATTAAAAATTGATCAGCAATGTGTGAAGTGTTTGAAGATATTCTGTCGCAAACCCAGCTCTGAACTTAAACAGAAGGTAAACAAGACCTTGACTCAGATAAACCAGAGCAACGTAAACCAGATGACCTACACCTGAAGAGCGTCTCACCTCTGCTGGCCTGTGTCGTCCTCCTGCGGGACCCAGCAGCAAAGTTCCTGCTGCACAGACCTGTGCATGTAACTCAGTTGATGATTCCCTTCAATGTGCTCCAACATTAAACCTCATATCTGGTCTTTCTTGAAAACAATGTGTTAGAAATGAAAACACCACGGCTCAAATCTACATCTTATACCTGCAGAGTGTTCAGCGCAGTTATTATTTACACTGTTTCCTTTCAAATCTTGGCTCCAACAAAGTAAAACAAGTGGTGCTGAATTTCTGGGACACTTAGAACATCCAGTACTGTCCACAGGCATCACGTGCCAGAGCAGGCATGGAACCAAAATGGATGAAACAGTTTAAATTTGCAGAAAAGAAGCTCTGCTTGCTCTTGTCTTGATCTTGGCAACCAAAAAAACGTCATGCAGAGGCGCAGCAGCTTTTTGTTTGCCAGTATGGTCACAAGATGGTTTACAAGGAAAGCACATACACCACTAATGGAATGAATAAAATGATTTATTTAGTATGTTCTTCCAGGATATTTGATATGCTTGGCTACGTTTAGCCCATAGCCTCATCATAATGAAACAGCAAGCAGTCAGAGTTGCAGAGGCATCTTACTGGAAGAGGAGAGAAAACTGCGCCCGAGGCTCTGTTAAATGATGCTCCTCGTCCACAGTCACACCCTCATTTCTCTTCTTGTCAATACAATGCTCGGTGGCAGAGAAGGCTGAAATACATCAAAATATATCTGAGTACAAATCACTGGGTTTAAAATAAATGTCCCCAAAAGTGCTGAATATGCATCACATCCACTTTATGTACGAATCTGTACAGTTCGACGTAACACTGAGATAGTAGTCATTGTTTTGTCAATCTTGTTCCTCATATTTGTGTTTTTTTTCTTTTCCAGTTTCATTCAAGTTAAAATCATTCAATGAAGGAAAATGATAGGAAATAATCTTGACCTGAAAAACTCCATTTCTCGTTGTTGTCAGTCATGTAAGACAGCACGCTTCTTTTTGTGTTGCCACCTTGTGTGGCACAGTCAACACCAGTATCCTTTGTGAATGATTCTTCAAACATGGTCTCTCCGTTTGTTTTCTGGTTATTTACTGACTGACTGACTGAATTATTTCTAAAGATGAGTCATTTTCCCCTGACTCTCCTCAATCATTATGACTATTGATGCACCATTTTTAAACCACTCAAAGGAAACAGACAAGGCTGTAGGGGACTAATTCTGCTTTTATTACTTTTTGCTTTTGTGTTGGTCTTCACTTTTCAGAGCTCAAATTAGACAAGAGCTTGCAGCAGGTGTCCCATGTTTGGGGAAGCTATTTAACTTCATATGAAGTTCTAATTGGCTAAATTGTTCTGCATCTATTGTAAAATATATTTGATTTGAAAGGATTTTTGGACATTGGAAGCATACTATCAGTATAAGCTTTAAAGCTGTGAGTATCAGTGGTTTTCATTCTCACATTTTAACCCACTGGTTAGCAGCATTAACTCTATAATTAAGGTGTATTTTTCAGGATTAAATAGGATTACATCCGGATTACACCTTTTCTAAATACATCATAATACTGGACTGATAAATGGTGATCAATAAGATTTGATGAGTACATTTTTTTTCTATTCACCTAACTGTGATTTTAATGTGATTTAAAGAGCTGGGGTGGGAAACAATGTAAAAAAAAAAAAACATTCCAAGTCAGTAACAGAGAGGTGATTTTGTGCAGGGCATGTCGGTAGGTTATAAATCTCCAACATTATTTAGAATGTTACAAAACATTTATATAAAAAAATGTAAGAGCCTAACCAAGTATTTTTACCTCTAAATCTAACAAAACTGTGAAAATCAAAAAAAAAATAATAATTAGCAAATGAAGTAATTGAAAACTGTGTTTTTCCATTTAGATACCTAAAAACTGTTTATACTCACATCTAGGATCTTTTACTTTCACATAAAGATGAACACAGAATATTTTTTCCATGTTCAGTTATAAATTATTTGACACACTATGTTGTCAGCTTCATTTTTTTCTTTATTTTTTGTCTTTTTCTTTTTTGTGATAAAACTGTTTATTTAGGAATATATTTCAAATAAATTGTGACATTCTTTGTTACTTTTTGATGTTACCAATAATTGGAATCAAATAACAGTTAAGGGAGAAAAATGCTGCTATTCTCATATGTCTGAGAAGTTTTGTAGTCAAACTTTCCATCTACGTAGCTGTTTCTTAACCTTTTAAATTCCAAGTTTTCTCAAAAATGTTCGCTTCACATAATTTGATTTGTACTGTTTATAATCTCCCAGAGTTTTACAAAACCAGTAAATCACAATAGGAAAAGAGAGCTAAATTGTTTATTCAGAGCACATAATTAGAAAAAGCTTGTGCACAGTCATACTTATGAGTTGCGTCTGAGTCTTAATGGAGCCTCAAGGTTTAACAAAGAATGATTTCATAGAAAGACTTTTTCCTGACCTCTGAATTCTTCTTGTGTTTAGCCCCGGCCAACACTACTGACCTTGTATTGACATCAGCACCACAGGGAAAAACACTCGCTTGGTCTGAGGTCAAAGCTGAAAACTATTGGCAGAATTCAGTTGTCACAACACACTGGATTTCAGATGATCTCAGACCATTACAAATGATAGTTTTGTTTCTATTGTTTTGGACTTTATATCTTTAATATTCTCCAATTCAATTCCCTCATATGATAAATGGAAAAATAAACTTCAAACACATGTTCATTCCTAATAGTCAGTGTAATGAAATATTCAAGTCTGTATTTTGTGTAGATATCAATAATAGTAGTATAGTAAATATAAACAATCATGCTGAATTGATTTACTGCTTAATGACTGGATAATAGCCGCTTCTCTTCCAACTCGGGCTGTTGCTTGAATAACTTGAACATTTTAATAGTTAGGAGTACTTAAAACATTAAAAATATCATGATCCTCCTGCTGCAGCCAGAATACGATAAGATGAAATAAATCAACATGTTATTGTACAGCTGGCATCCTGTCAGTGCTCGTGTTTAATGAGCTGCCGAAAGTGACCATTCTTTCCCAAATGCTTCTAAAATCAGCCTGCATGCCTTAATTTTACACACCTGTGGCCATGGATGGGATTAAAGCAGTGATTTAAAGGGGTGTCCCAACATTTTTGGTGATTCTTGAGATAGGTATATTGAGATAAGTTAATTTTAATCAAAAGAACCTGTGGAACTGTCTTTTTAAACATGTTTTTCACATATCAACGAACTTCACAAAAAAATATAGAAATCCTGTAGAGTTTTGGGGGCACTCACCTTCATCCTGTAATAAAATATTAAAAAGCACAAACATTCGGTCTTGAGTTCCTTGAGCGCTCACTTCATGAGCAGAATAAAATCTACAAAATCCTTTTGCCTGGAGAATTCCCAACAAATGTTTCAGATATTTCTCTATCTACAATACTCCTTCTTAGATTATATTGAAATACATACGTAACAATCAGAAGATGGTTGTCTATAAAGCATAAATATTTTCCACCATTTTAACAAAACAAGCAATTTGAAATTAATTCTGTCTGTTCATTTCGTCTTTTTCAGTCCCAGTGTTTTCAAATGGCATCATTTTCCTAGTAAAACTGGAAAGAGCTCTACCTGTTTGTCCTCAGGGATCCTGTTGGCACTGGCTCATCAATAACTTGGCTTACTGGCAGTGTCTGACTTAAATTCTTAATGAGCACAGCCCATCACTAATGATGGTGTAAAGTCAATGCAGTGTTGCATATCACCTATATCAGCACATTTAACTAACTATACAACAAAACACTGTGTGGCAATTAAAATGTATATAAAAAGTGTAAATTATTCAGGGAAGAAGAACAGTATTGATGTGCAATGCACATTAAAGTTAAAGTTAGTTAACTGTTTGCTCTTTTTCTTTTTCATCATCACTTCTACCACCATTAATCTTGATGTTTTTACATTATTTTCCACTGTATTGGCAGCTGACATGAAATACAAAAATGTCTGATGAAGCAGTTACAAAATAAAAATACATAAAGTACATTTTTGACATCCTAGTTGCATAAATGGTTGCATTTAAAAAGAGGCTTTGTGTGTTGAACTTGTCTGTTTCCAATCCTAACCATGTGTAGATGATTTCAAATAAAATGTGCAGCTTATGTTGCAGATCTTAAAAGGGACGGTTTGAACCATTAGAGATGTGTTTTTGTGGAAGGGTTGGAAACAAACATTATCTAGTATTATCTCTTGTAGAAAGCTCTTTGAATGGGCTCAGTTTAGTGAAATAGAGATTACTTCTGACTGATGAAATACTGGTTGAAATGTACAGCAGTGCCAGTTACAAAACAGATTGCTTCTTTTATTTTTATTTTTTTTTTTTGGGGGGGGGGGGTTAAAGCAGTTTGTGTGAATGTTATTTTATAAAACTTTTACACTGAATTGTTTCACATTATCAAATTATCTGCAAATATCTGGTTGTTTGAGGTGAAACCAGGCAGTCATTGTTGCAAAAACACACATAATGACACAACAATACGGATCGTGTTTCTTCGAATGTCATCATTTAACAACGATCTGGTGTTGGAAATGTGGGGAGAGTCAGACTAAATACAGGAAGGAACAGGTGACTGAGACCAGGTGGGTTGAATAACAACTGACTGCAGCTTGCAGAGGGAGATGGTGAGTAAAAACAAAGAACACATGATCGAGAAATAAGACCATATTGGTCGATTTTGCAACCTGTAAAAACAACCCTGTATTCCCTCTGCGACCCCTAACGCTAACCCTAACCTTAACCCTAATGTAATCAAACAACAAAATATTCTACTTTACAGCTATCTTTACATTTTAAAGCAAATCCTTATATTAAAATGTGACATATTGCTGCACAATTTGCGTTTTCTTCAGTTGAACTGGGACCAACCTTGTACATGCATATTTGGCAGCTCCTCTGGGAAAGGACACGCATGCGCTGTTCATAGCTACAGGTAGTCTCTGCTGGACCCCCAAAAATGCTCACACAGGTCATTTTTTGGAGCTTTCACAACTAGGGTTGCCAACTGTCCCGTATTAGCCGGGACATCCTGTATTTTTATCTATTTTTTCTTGTCCTGTACCGGAAGTCCGTTATAATGAGTGCTGCTTGTTGCGTTTCTGAATGTTTCCGCTGCGTTTGCACTCCTACCACTAGGTGGCAGTAAGACATAGAGAACAGAGTTCATGTGCCAATTACAATACATCAAATCCAAACTTTGCGTGAAGTCGGTTTCAGGAGTGAATTTAGGCGCTGTTTTGGAAATACGGATGAACCTGGGAAAAAGAAAAGACTGTGTAGGTAAACAGTGGGAGACCAGAGTAAAGTCTGTTACTGGTGACATGACTAAAGCTTTCTGCAGTTTATGCCACAGAGAATTCCCTATTGGGCATGAAGGAGAGACCTGATCAGTCACGAGCGAAAAAAGTGGAAAAATTATACATGGTGAGTCATGATATCTAATGCCTCTTTTCATTTGCAATCTGCCTGTTAACTGCTATTAATGTCCAAGTTGATCATTTATTTTGAGGTTTATTCGTGTGAGGAAACACAACTATGTTTTTAAGAGTTTAAATAAATAAATAATAATAATAATAATAAATAATTTTGAATATTTGCGGCTGTCTCACCAGTATTGTATCCATGTGTCCACGTGAGCTGCATATTTAGATAAAAATCTGTTCATTTGTTATATTTACCTCTGCCAGGGGCATCAGAGGAAGAGGTATTTTTATCAGGGTTTGTTTGTTAACATGATAACTCAATAACTTCTGGATGGATTTTGATGAAATTTTCAAGATAAGTTGGAAATGGTCCAAGGACCAATCAATTAGATTTTGGTGGTGATCCAGATTAGTGGTGGAGTTCTGTACTCTCAGAGTGCTTATAGTTTGTTGTATTAGCCTTTTTCCGAATGCCAAAAATGTCCCTTATTTGGCTGAGAGAAAGTTGGCAACCCTAGTCACAACTGACCTATATGGTTGTTTTAATTTGCAGACATGTAGCCATGACAATTTTGTGATCAATATTACTGTGTGGTCATGCAAGTGTTTGCTCCTCCAATAATCCAGTGTTGTTTTGTTTATTACCAAAAAGTTTGTGGCACCTTCTGCAAGTTCCTGGTTGATTATTATTCCTTAAGTTTTAATTCCTGTTTATTGAATATTCTCTTATTAACTAGTTTTTAGAGCTTTTTACAGGTCATTTGCTTCCTGTGGTGCATCATGAGTAGGTTTTTATGTCAGCATATCTTGATCAGTTTTATGTTTCTTCACAGTGAAAATTAGAGATGAACTTCTGCTTGAAATTTCAGCAAATTGCTCTGAATTACATGCAGAATCAATGAAAGCATAAAGAATTTATTTTTAACTTTCAGTTGTGTAACAAAAAATTATACAAGCCTCCAACAGCCTGTTTTTAGTGAGGTTAAACCAGGATTTTGGGACTTCCTGAAATAATTTGTTTGTTGTTATGAATTTGGCATGTCTCCTCGTTGTAAGTGTGCACATATTTTTTGAAAATAATATGCAGAGTACAGAACTGGTGCCAACCTTGAGACGAGGCATAATTACTGTAGTTGATGCGAGTGCAACACTTTCAGTTCTTCTGTTCATTAGAATAAAAAAACAGAATATACATCAAGTTGACACAAACAGAAGTCCTACAGTCTGGGACAATTAATCACTCCCTGACACAATCATCTAACGAGTTTCCCACATTGTAAATGATTTAGCATAAAACAATTTGGAGTTCAAAACTTTTTCCATAAAGATAACATCAAAAAAATCTTTATATCAAAGATCCAAAGAAAAAATTAGCCTATACAGTATTTTGTTTTTCAGGATAGCTTCTAAAAATTAAATAACACCCAGATTTTCCTAATTTGTATATTCTTTATCAATTTTTTGGAGAAAGGTGTATTTAACAGTTGGTGTGAGTCTCCTGGACTGATGAGATGATGTGATGGATGCTTTCATTTGCAGTGTGATGACATTGTACCAGTGTTTACTGCAGGATGGTGTCCCAGCATGTTGCATTCTTCAGGGGACACAAATCAAGCTTC
>SSNP01000046.1:1508484-1525780 GCA_006937955.1 Pachypanchax playfairii
TTATTACACATGGCCATATAAACACAAGCACAAACCTGAATATGCTCATAATCTGGTTTTTAAAAACCCGGTATGAGACCTGAGGTAACCCTTTTCTAACCCAAACATTTGATCATGTACTGTAAACGCGTATCGGCATATCCCCATCAAAAGAAACATTAATTTTAGTTTTTGCGCATGTTCTATTTGCAACGAATGTTGCTCTTTAGAGTAGAGGAGCCACATACAAAAACTCATGTGCAGAAGTAAACAGAAAGTAGAGGTAAACATGGCGAGTCGCAGCACAGCACCACACTTTTGGAGTGAGAAGTAAACCAATTTTTTTATTAATGTGGTGAAAATCAGGAATATAAAGTATTTTGTTGACGAAAGTACAGAGATAGTGAGATTTACAAGAAGGTAACCAAATAGTTACAGAAATGATGCATGTTGCATGTGAAGGTTGTCAGTACATCCAGACTCTAACCTTGCTCCATTAATACAGCAGTAGCTCTCTCTGCTCGCGCATGTAAACGGGTTGTTCTGAATGTTTTAGAAACCCGAATAGTGATCTTAACCCGACTATAACCCCAATATTGACAGCATGTAAACGAAGTCACTGTGTTGCATCACAGCTTGGTGTGCCATGACTCTTCTTCAGAGTTACAGTATGTAGGAATTTTACAGTGAAATACTCACACATCAGTCTAATGTCCCACTGATATTGAAAATAAAGTTCCATTGTAACAGGTCTTGATCTCAGCAGGTTGGGTAGTTGCTAGTTTTGGTCAAAAGCTAACTCGTACCATAATCATTATTTACATGTCCAGACTTCCATAACAAATCACATGTGAGTCTGCAAGGCTGCCAAGTTTTCTACACAAGCAGCTGTAATTCCACAACGAGCATCAGCAAAAAGTAATAAACCACCACATCCTTCCAACTGAGCAGCCAAGCTGCACGTGATGGGGCGTTTAAACGCACTTAGGAAAACTCAATGCTGAACAAATAGGCCTTCAGACATTACCAAAATTGAACAAATACAAGAGAAACAAAACAAGAATCAACAACAGAACTGGCAACTCAACAGAAAAATCAGGGAGGGGAGGGGGTGAGTGGCTGAGAGCAGACATTTTTGTTTTTTTCTACATGAACATTCTACATTCGGATTTGACAAGGTCTAATTCTTACATACTGTACCTTTAAATTCCTTATCATTGCTCTTATGTATAGGTGTATATTCACAAGCACTGACAGGAATCAGCTGATTCCAATGTTGTTTTCTCAGCAGCAGAGATTTATTTACAGCCAGTTATAATCTGTGCAGGTAAAAAAAAGAAAAAACACACGCTAAAAACAAACATTTTCCCACTCCTCCACCTTCGCAAGCAAAATTTCAGCAACAATAGGTACACAATTGGTTTGACGTCACATTTTGTTCACTTCTAACATTTCCATCCCTCAGTGGGGCTGCAGGATTACGCAGTTACTAAGTGTTGACTGAATGCAAACAACAGCATGTGTTGAATTCCCACACCCACATCCTTCGAAGTACAAACAACAAACACTTGGCTTACATGTGCACACTCACACTCGCACAATTATAGATATTTTTACCCATTCTTCACTGTATTCTCTCCTCACAGCTCTTTCAACCTAAAGAGTTGATGAGTGGGAGTAGGTGTTTCTTGGATCAATACCACACAAATAGAATAAGGAGAGAAGCAAAGTTTGTAGAATGCTAGGCTAACAGTGAAACCAGAACTAATTGGATTTGGGAAATGGATGGGAAATAACTGCTGATACAATATCACAACAGTAGAGATTTAAACATGTGTATGAAGTTTTCTTTCCCTTTTGTTTTCTACCTCATGATGTGAGCTTTGAGCAGGGCTGTGACACCTGCTGCTCCGGCTGTGGGAGGAGGAGAATTCTCCAGTAAGGGGTCACACCTGCAACCCATCTTCTAATCAAATCTGCTCAAAATCTGGGCCTCAGCTATTCATCACTGTCAAACCATTGTAAATTCATGGAAACTTTTTAGCTCCCCAGGTTACCTCCTGGTGGCTATATTTCCTCCCCATGCAGCGCCTAGCTCAAACCCCTCGGTCACCTCCACCTGCATTGCCCACTTGGACCCACCTGGATTCCTCAATCCTAAATTGTTCTTCAGTCCCACAATTCCTAAGATCCCCAATATCAGAGAAAACCCAATACAATGGATAATCCCAGTAAAAACAGTTTGTCTGTTTGTCTTTAATGTGATGTAACCAGCCTTTTTACTGGTTGACTTCTAGAACTAGTCAACCAGCATGACATAACTCTTCACAGGATCAGCTGGGTGTAGAAAATGGATGGACAGATGTATGAAGCTGCTCAGGGACCAACTGTCAACGTTCACAGTTACAATATTTTCTGTGAAACTTAAGAGAACAGATGTGTTGCATGTCTGACACTGAAATCAGAAAGTGTGAGTAGTGGGACACAAACTCTTCTGCTGCCTTCACTTTTCATATGGAAATCTACTGTAAACCAGTAGAACCACCTCGTCGAGTGGGAGCTGACTCGGCTTGATCAGCTCTATGGTTCAACTTAAAAAAACAAAACAAATAAATAATCAATTAAATTGGTGTTCCAACTTGTAAATCAGTTGTAAACTTGTGAATTCACTTGTGAAGTCAACATTTATAAAAATGCAACAAACACGTGTGAAGCATCATGAAATATAACATATTTGCCTTCCTTCATACACCCTCTTTTACCCTGTTCACTGTAATTTAGTGTTTAACGTCAGTGCTAAATCTGAAAAAGCTTTTGACAAAAGCAATTTTACTGTACGTTAATACGTTTTCAGACAGTGAACAGAATATCAAAAATTCTATTTTGTGATCTGAACAGAAAAAGTAAAAGGAGTGAGGGTATGAACTATTATATCATGGAGTTAAAGGGCCATTGTGGATCAAATAAGTAGCAGCCAGAGCTGGAGGGAGGGATAAAATTCCCCAAACAATCTATGAAATATTTATTCTGATTTTCATGCCTTGCACTGAATTTATTGTTATGTTTCCCCTGCTCAACCAAACTAATGGCGTACACCGTTAGCATAGCATACATTTCTTTAAGAGCCTGTTAAGATGTTCAATCATTGAAAATATGACGTTTTTCTTGTAAACTGAAGTTTTTCCAGAGTATAGAGTATCCAAGTTTTTTTACTTGTTTTTCTTCAGTGGCCTTGATGTGTCAGCTATTAGCATAGACACTGAAAAATATTTATTTTCATCCATTTCTTGTTTTAGGATGAACAAAGAAGAGACCTAAACAAAATGAGTTTAACACCATCAGAGGCAAAAGTGTCCACAGTCCCTCCCACTCGGCTGTAATAATGTCTGTGCTTGATTAAAGGAGTTGGTCTTTAAGATGAAAAACAGATAAGGTGACAAGTTGTATCATGAAATCAAAAGATGTGTGTGTGAACATACTCAGATTTGATCAATTGTTTGATAAAACTGATCAAACATGATCAAATCGAATATGTGTGTGAACCGACTACACGAGAATTCCACGAAATTCAAAGTCTGCAAACAGAATGCATTTCAAAGTATTTGCTTGAACAAATCTGAACTTTGACAGCTTTATTAAGAGTTTCTGAGAATTTTCTTTTTTTGCTCGAAAAAAGTACAAAAGCTGCTGCAGTGGTGCACATTGATCTTTGTGCTGGATGTGAACACTAACAAAGGCCAATCAAGGGCTCTGGCATGCTGGAAAAAAAAAACCTGTCAGAATATTAGAATCAGAGTTTCAACAAGGCTGTGGACTATAAAACTCTCAAAGGACACTAACAATTGAGGCATCTATCTATTAAAAAGTAGGAGTTTAATCTTTTTTTTCTTCAGTTTTTCAGCCAAAAGAAAAAAACTAAAAAGATTATAAAACATTATCTGATCTGTAAACAATTTATGGAGCCAAAACTTCCAATATGATAAAATCATATATTATATCAGACTTATAACATGATGTGTGATGATTTGATACTGTATTATAAACACAATTTGATACAGTCAGTTATATTAAAAAGGATGAAATACAAAAAAATTATGCAACATCATATGATGTCATGTGATTCGGTACAAATTTGTACTGAGGAGTTAAATATTTTTATTATAAAATGACATTTTAAAAGGTCATTAACCTTTGTATGTATGCATTAACCTGTACAAAATAATAACATCTCACTGCTGTTGTTTTTTATCTCCATCCACATTAATTGAACTGTCATTTTTTTTCCTATACATTAATAAGGACACCAGAACTCAAGGAATTTAATTGTGCATGTCCCTTATTTTATACTGTTCTGGTGTACAATTTGCAACTGTGTTACTGAAACACACAAGAAAAAGTCTCAGACTTTAAAAAGCAACTTTCAGCACATTCTTATTCTCATGGTGTTTCATGTCACTGTTTGTCAGAGCCTCTAATTGACACGTCTATGCTGAAGGAGGCTTTTAGCATCACTGCAAAAAAAAAACATATTTACTCATCCCATTGTGTAAAGGTGTGTTTCAGCTCAAACCGACATCTTTTGGTAAACCTTTCTAAGCACTATTTATTCAAACTTAACCAAAAGATTTTTGTGTGAAACCTCAAAAAGAAACTTTTGTTGACTTCAGCCTGTGTTTCCAAAATTATCATTGTTTCAAATGATATCATTAGTATCATGTTCTTATTTCTAGAACTGTCGTCATCTAAACTAACATTGAAAAAGACCAAAAATACTTTTGTCCCTAACATTTTTGTAACTATAAAAATGTTTTTTTCTAGGGACCCCCGCTAAAAGAAAATTAGATTCGATGTTTCACTCATAATTAATGTGAATTCTTATTTCAAAATATCTAACTAGCAATTTTTTGTTGTAGCAAATATTAAAATTACATTTGAGTTTTTGTTTGACTGCTATAAATACTTCATCATGACAAAATATGATTTTGTTTTTGATCATATTCACAGAAAATGTGCTGCCTCATGTGACTATGTTGTTCCAATTATTTACCCTTAATTAGTTAGTTGCTCACAAAACTGATGATGGCGACTGCTTGGTGTTACGAGCGTTGGCAAAGTGTGCTCAGTATCATCGCAGAGGCTCTGGCTTGCAGTGTGGGTCATTAATGGCTCCCTTGGACATGTTTCTGCCAAGTTCTCATTTATCCCTTAATTCACTTTAATTAATTCCCTCTCATTTACCTTGGATGGAAGAAATCAATGACATAGGTTTCATTTAATTTGACAAATGTTCTTTTACTTCATCCCTGGATGCTGTGTATGAGAATGAGCCTGTGAGCAGCTTAAATGAGGCTGAAATTAGTTTAAAGTGTCGGAAATCATTCATTACAAGACAGAAGTGACTAAGGTGTGAGTTATGTTGTCAGGAGTTTTAAATTCGTTGATCAAGCTTTAAAATGAATCCCAACCTGGGCAGCAGTTGGAAGAAACTTAAGCCACACGTTGTTAGTCAGTGTGGATGTCGAGCTCTCTGACACATTTTTCCCCTCATATTGTTTTTCACCACTGAGGCTCCTGATCCTTTGAGCCCTTTGTCTCCTCCCCAACATTTATATGCTTTTTCTGGAGCTCAAAAGGCAGTCCCAAAGGTTTCAATTAGAAAAGTGTGGTGCATCTGAGTGTACTCCCTTTAATAGTAGCGTGATCTCCTGAGTGTTGCAGAAGGGTTTGGAGAAAAGAGTTGCACTGTCTCTAACTTAGGTTAATTGGGTTTCTTTCAGCTTCTGCCCATAACTGTACAAAAAAGAAAAAGGGAAGTATTATTTTATTGTGACCTGAAAAATCTCAACTCTGATCCACCAACAGAAAAACCCAAGATGTTATTTAACAGACGTTTTATCATCTGCAAGAGTACAATACTGCTAAATGATTCAGAGAAAATAGTTAAAATATTTCCATTTTGATGAATAAAATAACAAATTAGTTTATTGGGTTAAAGAAAGAAAGTCACATCTAGAGGTTTTTTTTCTATTTTACAAAGTATGTGTCTTTTGTTTAGTTAAATGTTCTTGTCGTACCTTGTTGTAGCGGAGACTATTTTACAGCTGCACATATTTCACACC
Source organism: Pachypanchax playfairii (assembly GCA_006937955.1). NCBI lineage: Eukaryota > Metazoa > Chordata > Actinopteri > Cyprinodontiformes > Aplocheilidae > Pachypanchax > Pachypanchax playfairii. The sequence continues at coordinate 1,514,583 of SSNP01000046.1, forward strand.
ATCAATTTCTCTTTTTCAGCAAAATGCATTTTCCATGACACCTTGATTATTAAAAGTTAACTGTGACGATGCTGAGTTCAAATTTGAATTAATCACTTAGAAGTTATAATATTTCTTATGGATTAAATACATTTCCAGAGGAAAATAACTATGCTTAAGTTCTCTACAAATATCAGAAGTTAATAGATCAATTAATTGCTGCAGACCTAAAAATCTTAGACATCCCTGTTTCATGGACCATCCCATTAATTAACAGTCTGTGTTGCTGTGACAGACAAAAAAAAGAAACTTTTTTTTTAATCAAGAAACAGTTCTAAATAGTTTCTTGTAATTTCTTCAGCTTCTTATTGTATTTGTCAAAGAAAAGCTTCCACCAAATAAATAAATAAAGATAAGTTCAAAAAATGTCCAGCAATACTTACAAGACTTTTTGCAGCTTTTCATGTCTTTGTTACTGGTTGAGCTTTCAGAATAAAGTTTGCCTTTAACATGACTACCTGAATCTTACCGTATTTAAATTAGCTGAAATGAGATTAAATTTAATTTTGGTTTTTGCTTTGAAATGGCCCTGGACAGGTCGCCAGATGTTCCAGTTCAGTCTTGTGGAACTTTATTAGATTTATAGAGATGAGAACAGGAGTGAAAGTCATAAAATGAGATGTTTAAAAGCTAAATAACACCGAATAGGAAGCAGACAATTTTGCTGTATTGACTGAAACTTTCACACAGGTTTGGGGGTGTGAAAGTACAATGACAGTTTACTGATTATAATTTCATGTCATGGTAAAATCATTGAGATCTGATACTTCTCCCACAATGTTTGTAAACTAGAATCCCGCAGCAAGACAGGAGTTACTGTACTGAAATCCTCCCACACAGACCAGAATCTGAGAAACAATAGACAACAGAGCCGTGCCACAGACTTCCCATGGTGCAATAAAACCACATGAGCAGAACTGAACTCTGACAATAAAAAATAGAATCAATGGGAGTGCTTCACATCTCTTACCCCATTGACAGATTATTTCTGGATTGCAGCAAACAAAACTGTGACTCATTTAAAATCGAGAGCTCCTCAGCTCTCATTCTCATGTATGTGACTTTAACACTGAGGCTGTTTAAGCTCAGAAGCGGTGTCAGACAGACAGCACAGGTCATGGGAATGTAGCGGCATGACAAACTGCAGACGCCAAAATGGAGACAGCCAGACTGGGAGATTCACATAATCAAAGTAATTATCAGACGTAAATGAACAGAAAGTGCAACCATCTCAAACGAACAAAGTGATTTCACAGATCACTGATGCCCTTTTCTGGAGATGGCAAATTAATGGCTGCACTATATATTTTTTTCTTCCTGTGCTGCAAGTCCTCCTGAGTGCAATAACACAGAGTGTAAGGGCTTGCCATCAAAGAGGTGAAATCGTTTTTTAGCCCGGGCTTGGAATGAAGTAAATGGGGGAATTGATAATGAGATTCACTTAATTGTAAATTAACAGAATCTTGTTAATAAGATTCTGTTAATTTAAGATTTATTTCCTTATTGATTAATTTACTCCTTTTGCAGTCAGTGTACAATGATGTTAGAGGATAGTTACCAGTGAGTCTGAATTGCGAGAAATTGAATTTATAGCATGTCATTAATCAACCTGGAGATCATGAATTAGGATGCAGATTTACTTTATTGCCATGGTTGTTGAGAGCAGCAGTCTGCAAAATCTCGTTAGTTCAAATTGTTACTGATGCGGCAGCGTTGTGAACGTTAAACCGTTGCACTCATGTGAACTATATTTGGCGCTATGTTTCTAAAACAAATTGACAAAAGACAAATTAGAAAGAGGTGCATAAATAACATCTGTTGGATTATTTGAGTCAGTTTGTTCAGTCAATACACAACAGTGAGCTCTGAAAACGCTCCTTCAGGACCTTATCGAACAAGCAATTTGAATCTGCAGAAATTCCTGCTGGGAGAATACAATTTATTATCCAGTAGAAGCTGCCGCTGTAAATCTGTATCAGTGCAGCCAGTGTGTTACTATACATTTTGTAAAATTCAAATACTGTTTGTCCCAAAACCAACTCTGGGGTTTTATTCCTATTCAAACTTGCCAAGCTGCCACAGGGGATTATTCTTTGTTTCTTATTTGAACATTGTGTCTCACAGTCTGAGGTGTCGGTGTTTGAAGGACAACAGTTCTCTGAGACAGACAAGATGGAAGACTAAATGAATGAAGGATGAAATGAACATACGTAAAATAAATAATGAAATAAATTCACAGCACGATTCCATTGAGATTGAGTTTAGTTTGTTTCTTTTGTTTGTTCCATTTCAGCAAAAAACATATTTAAACACAAGATTTATTAAAGTTGAAAAATACTCTGAATCTAAAAAATATTAAACTTAAATGAGCATAAAAAGATTTTTTTTTAAACTTAACAAAGAAAATCCATTAAACTTAAGAAATCTAAAAAAAAAATCCTTCTATCCATGTTTTTGTTGAACACATTCATCTATACTGTTCCAACAACAACATGTAGATTCATTTATAAAAAAAAAACACTTCCTTTATCCATGATTTAAAAAGGGTGGAGTTCAACTGCAACATTTCTTATTTTTAGGCCTCCAGCTTGGGTAATTATGTTCTTACAGAAGCCCTGAGAGGCAAAGTAGAAAAAATATATTTTGAGGACGTCTGGCCAACTTCTTTTTCCTCCAGACTTTTTGCCCTGAAAGGCAAGAAAGAAAAAGAAATAACAAAAGTGAGAGGAAAAAATTAATCTTTCTGTTAAAAGTTATTTTCATACTCAATTTACAATCAAATCCCTTTTTAAAGTTTAAAATATATCTGAATTAATGCAGTTTTCAACTGTTGGGAGAAATAAACAATTTGCATCAGGTGTAAAACAGGAAGGATAATGGAAAAACAATTTAAAAAAGTACCAAATAAATGTAGATCTCTGTATATCTGAGCTTGGAACACATGGCCAAGATGCCAGATACCAAAAAATGCAAGTATTTATAAGCTACATGTTATCAAAACAACTGCAAATCGTGAAAGGTAAAAAAAAGCAGGTCTTATTTTATAGGGGAGGGGTCTACTTTCAAAACATACTGCTTGCAAACAGGTCAAGTTTAATATTTGATAAGATAATGCTTGAGAAAAAAAGATTTAAAAAGATGTAACTGCCCTCACAAATACAGATTACATCGAAGAGTCCATCTGCAAAGGAATGACCCGTACTGCCCCGTATCAAGGCTGCAGCCTTCATTTCTAATAATCCCTATTGCACCATGAAGCTGTGCATCTCTTAATAACACACATACATGCAGTGAAAGGAAGGAACTCAAGGGTCAGTTTCAGGGGTAATAATGGTTGACTGGAACAATTCAAAAGCAATAAACACATCAGTGGAATTGTCTCAATGAAAACTTCTTTAAATTACTGTGTTGCATTTTCTATTATTCTCTACAATTAACCAACTATAACAGATCTTGTATGAATAGTTCAGCAAATCGTCATTAAATTGTGAGCTCGCCAAAACAAGCAAATAAATAAACTTTGGAGCCAAAACTGAACTTTTTTTCTTTGAATCACATCAAACAGAGACACTCTAGCTACGTTTACATGCGCCATATTTCCCCAATCTGATTCAAATCTTGGTCGATCGGAATTCCCAAATCCCTGTTCACATGGACACTAACTGAAATGATCTGATCATGCCATGAGTACACATGTACCAAGCACTCAATCAGATTAAATGAGTTGAGCATGCGCACAGCGAGTTGTCTTTCCGGGGGAAGAAAAAAAAGTAAACAAACTCCGTCCTTTCTGCACGTCTTTCCCGCCCCATCGTGTGCTCGAGCTGACTCACGTTATCCCCAATATGGACCTTCTGCAGGTGATTACCTTTATGTTTGGGTTTTTACTGGTCGCATTAACCAAGCTAGAGGCTAAATACATATTGCTACTGCTCCTCCACCACAGGAGAGGAGAGCAGGATGACAGGATGATGCACCAGCAGACCACTTCTGTTTACCTCCCGCCATGTTTCCTACTTGGGTCTGCGAATGCGGAAAGACGTCACGCTGAAGTTGTACGCATGCGCAGTGGGCTTTTTTCACCCTTTCTTTCCGAATGGGTGTATACATGCACGTCTATCCGAATGAAGATCGGACAAAACCACCCCTCTCGATCGGAAGTAAATTTCATTCTGATCAGGCTGCATCAGATCAAAACATTCTGATTGACATGTTTACATGACGTATTTTTTTTTCGATTGGGCATTTATTCCGATTAAATGTGCCCATGTAAACGTAGCTATTGTTAGGTATTTAACATTTCTTTGATGTTGTTTTGGCCCATATTTACATCTAATGCTCCCACTAATTGATAACTAATATTTTAAAAAGCAGCCAAATCTTAGCTGATTTTGTCAGTCTTTTCTTTAGAAGTTGCAAGTATGATTGATGTGAAAGACAAAAAGTGGGTGGAGCCACATACCATCAGTAGTGGGACCTTAAAGATTCTCAGAGCTGGTTTGGTACCAGTCTAATTATCTAAACACCCCTCTGATGCACAAGTAACTTACAGACAGGGAGAGTTCTGAGTGATGCTTTTGGTGTTTATCACAAAGATTTTTGCAGTAATTACTTTAAAAGTTTTAAAAGGAATGAAGAAGATAGAAAAATAAAAAACGGCTTCTCTTCCTGTCAGAAGTATGATTCCTCATCTAAACCCCAGTTTTGGTTAGAATGAAACAAAAAATGAACAATTTTAATTTAATTCACGTTGTTGTTACATTTCATATGATGTTCCTTTTTTAGAGACCATGTAAATAAAAAGCAGTTTTTTTATTAACAACTTCATTTTGTATTTTATTTTAAACTCAGTACTGAATCATGACCCTGCTACTGCAGTTTGCTCAGACAGCAATAAGACCCAGACAGCAGACAAAATATTAGTCTTAGAAACAAACGTATTTAATAAGCACTGCTGTGTTTCATAGAAAGTGTTGGGTTTTTTTCAATTATTCTGCTCTGTTTTTGCCAAGCATTGATTAACTTTACAATCTTGCTCAAGATTTTGCCCCAGGGTCTAGAAATTACTTTAATCCTCTTCCTTTAGTCTCTTTGAAAAGCAAAACAAAGGGTCTGATTTGCAGCCTTTGAGATGTAAGCCTCCTAATCAGCAATGAAATCCAGTAAATAGTTAGGCCTTTTGATAGCATCCACACACATTTTCCCTCAGCTAAAAAGAATGTTGTTTGATGCAAATGACTGGTCAGAGCTCTCTCTCTCTCTCACACACACACACACACACGGTTATTTTAGCCAAGGTTAGAGAAACAGAAGGAGGTGAGAGATTTTTGTGAACTGCTTCCCTTCAAACATTCTGCTTTCTCTGTACTCCGCATTTGTTTTAGTGCCATCTAAGAACCATAATTTCTACACTCCACTGGAGGCGATCGGATTAACCATGCACACTTCTTATCTTTGGTCTGCTCAGATTTCAGTGTAATTATTCACACTTATGAGACAAGCCACAAAATAAAACCTACATGTCTGCACCATCAAAGGCAACCCTTATCACCTCAGTGAAACCAGCCCAGGCTGCAGAACCAAGGCGTCTGCTGAGCGTCGCTCGCTCTAAATGAAAGAGAAAAGGTTTTAGCCACCCTCACAATTAGAAGGAGACACTGAGCTGAATTTGGCTTGATTGCCTGAAGTTATTAGCTCACAGTAATTAAGTTTGCATTATTCCCTTCTAACAGTGAAATGATTTTATTCAGCTCTCGATCATTGTGGCCCAGGCATTAGCTGGCCTGACTTGTGGAGATACCCACGAGGCGACTCGATGAGAATATAAAGACAGTGAGCCTGGAGGACATGGGAGGACACACAAAGACACAGAATGTCCACAGCAAAGTGAAAACCTTGCAAATGGTTTCTAGCATCTCAATAGAACTTTAATTTGAAAAGGTGCAGCCATTTTTTCAATAATCATGTCATCATGTGTTGGGTTGTGGAGAGCTGTGAGAGAGTCCAGGTCACCAGTCCATCACAGAGGAACCATCGTGCATGCAAACACTCATGCTCGGAGAAGATTCAGAGTCACCTGTTAGCAGTGTGCGATTTGTGAAAAAAGCAGAGAAGAGGTTTTATATTTTATTTTTACTTTCAAAAGGTTCAAAAGGTCTGCAGCCGGGGGGGGGTTAGGTCACATATACATGCACAAATTAAACACATGTTGCTTATTTATTTGACAAAATAACAGTCCACAGTAATAACGAAAGATAACTAATTAAATAGCGGTACCTGTGCAACAGATGGTGGTGACTTCAAGGTGTAACCGTTATTATTGTCCTGCCGGAAACGGCACCCAGCGGCGGATGGTTTAGCAATATTTTTATCCAGGTGGAAATTGGGAGAAATTCGGGAGAATGATGGTCCCGGGAGATTTTCTGAGAGAGCATTGAAATTCGGGATTCTCCCGGGAAAATTGGGAGGGTTGGCATGTATGAAAAATAACGTATCCCCCCCAGGGATAAAAAATGAATGACCATAGGGGGGACAGCAAAAGCAGCACCCTGCCTGTTACCCTAAAATGCATGTTTTTGGTCTGTTGCAGGACACCAAATTACCCAGAAAAACACACGCACGAGGAGAACTTTCAAACTCCATCCAGAAAGGTCCAAGTCCTGCATGGAACCTGTGACCTTCTAACTGAGAGGCAACACCACAAATTAACTCCCCCACTGTGCTGCCATATGTTTGAGAATGAGGGTCAAATGAAGACAAAAAATATTTGAAATGGATGAAACAAGTGATGATGAGACCAGGACCTTAGGAGACACTTCATCCTCTGGCACTTAGTGGCCTTTCGTTGGATTTTCCACCGTGCAGAGTCAACATGTCTTATAGTATTTCAAGTCCTACTGTGATCCGAACCAGTTTGGATGAAAAAGCCTAAAACTATTTAGCAAATAATAGAAATTTTGCAAAAGTTTAACATAGGATTCCTGTTACAGTTTCTTCTTGGAAAACAAAAACAATGTCCACATTCTAGTGAAATAATTCTGTAGAAGGATAAAACATGATCTGTTTATAAACCTAAAGTATTAAAGTTGACATTCTTACATTTTTAGAAAGATAAAAAAATGAATACATTTCTAAGCGGGATGGTGCCTCATACACCTGTGAAGGGAATTGCCAAACCTAATTGATTGATTACAAAGCTGGCAAGATTTTTTACAATTTGCAGGCTATAAAGGGAAAACAAATGGTGAGGATGGAAACAATTATGGTAATTACAGCAGCAGATTTTTCCTGACACACACTGTCTCAGCTGGGCTCTGATGATTGCACATCACATCCTTTTAGGATTGGAGACAAAAAAAATACCTTTCTTTCCTGATAACAAAAAAAAAAAAAAAAATACATCCAATTCCTAAAAAAATGTTTTTGGATAAAATCTGACTTAGTTTTAAAATGGTGATAGTTAGTTTCAATTTGCGGTTGTTGAACATTCAAAATCTCTTTGCAATTCACCTTGATAGTTATTTTACTTAGTTTAACTTAAATATAGAAATATAATACCGCCATCACAGATCAAAGGAAAGCAGGATTTGCAACAGCTTTGCTCTTCTGATCTTTAAAGAGACATTGGTTCTGATGTGGAGCCATTTTTCATTTCCAAACATGTCTTCTAAACTCAACATACATGCTGCGACTGAGGTGGGATTGAGAGGATGTTGCTGGCAGTCAAAAAAAGCCAGCGCATTTTATTACTGTGTGATACCTTAAACATGTTCCATAACTCAGTGCTTCACTCCTGCAATAGCACAAAGCTTTTTTTTTTTCTGACAGTGACAATGGCATAAAACATATAAGTCTCACAAAAACAAACAAGTTCAGTGCAGGAACATATGTACAGTAAAATGTGCTGATGCCGCCGTGGGGCCGTACAGGCTGTACTTGTTTCTGTCTGAGCAGCTGAGAGCTGGCCGAGAAAGCAGCTAAAATAAACACAGTCTTCTCTCCTCACAACTCTGATAAAAGCTTATACCCTTTATTAATTCAGTGGTCTTTACAGTGTTTTTGGATGAGCCTAGGTTCGCCTGTCAGTGTGTCTCTGTGTATAAATAAATAAAAGCAAGTTGCAGCTGAAGCTCCAGACACTGAAGGCTGTAACAAGGCAGTCAGGAACTTCTTTTCATCTCTGTATCTGTGGCTTTAGTTTGTAATTTTACATCAGTTTGCAATGTGGAGGGGCACATCTTTTAGTTCATGGTCAAATATTTGTATACACTTCATACTATGTTGAATACTTGACTCAGCATGAGCTTGTGAAATCCAGCTTAATGAGCAAAGAGACTTACGGTGGCCCAGAGGTTAAAGCAGCGGGCTTCTGGGAAGTTAATGAAAACTCTTCGCTTCAGTCATTACATTACACACCTTTGAGGTGCCCTCCAGCAAGGAACTTTATACTGCTTTTTTTTGGCCCATACTGAGGAACTGGGAGTGTAGCTGGACCAACATGCTCCCTGGTGTGACCATGTGTGTGTGTGTGATGACAGATACTTAGGGGAAAATGATTCACTTAAAATTAGTCAGTCTAAAATCACAGGGTTGTTTCCTGCCGAGCTGCTCACTAAAACTGATAGAATTTATCAGTTTTGTCATAATAATCTAAAAGAAATATTGTCTTATGTGTTTTAGGATTAAAATTGACTCTGTAAATTTATATGTGTGAGCTGAAAGAAACTCCAGATAATATTTACAGAAAAGCTTTGAAAATTCAGATTTTACCCTTTTAAGTTAATGACATCATTTAACCAGAGGACTATAAGAAGAATGTAAAAGCGTGTATTTAATGACCCTGTTCTGTTATTTTGAAATGATAAACAGTATTAAAGTTTAGACAATGCAGACCGTTTCATGTCGCAATGAACCACTTAATAATTTTGTCACAAGTATGCAAATAGTAAATGTTACTAAATGTAATTGTTTTGCATTTTCTGTTATTAAATTAGAAATTTTTCAGCATACAATCATGCAGTTTTGCTATGTTAACCCTGTGTGGTAATATTAGTGAAAAATCATGAAATCATCACTTAATACTTGTTTTATGTAATTTATAACTTAAAAAGGTTAATAGGTTCTAAATCAAATGGTCTTATTCCTAATTTTTGTCAGTTTTATATAACATCAGACTCTCAAATTTCTGTCAGTCTGACACACACACACACACACATACACTCAGCACAAGTCTTAGATGGGATACAACAGCTGTAGCACTGAGCCTCCTAACAGATTTGTTTAGTGGTTGTTTTGTTTCCAGTTCTGCTGAAATCCTTTTTGTCATTCACCTCAGACTCTGCTTCAGTCAACCGGTTCTCTCTCTGGATCAGAGGGAGTTGGCTACATTAGTCGCAAAAACAGAGACAGAACAAAGAACTCAAACTGACTGTTGTCTGAATAGTTATCTGCTGCCTGACCAGGTTTGAAATGTAAGGCTGTGGTATTTTTTAGGTCTTTGCTTTGTGGCCAGAGTGTCTTCATGAGGTTCATCTGAAACCATAGTGTCAGCCTGATGTATTAATAATAAACCAGAAATCTCTCTTATGATCAGGGTTTATTTAGGATAAAATAAATGCATGTCCTCATTGTGCAGCTTTATTTATTTATTTTTATTCTTGACATGAATAGCAGCTGCAGTATTCCCAAACATGATAAACGATATAAATGGGACTCTTTCCTGCTCTTAAGTGCAACATGCAACATTGTCATCCATTTATGGGTTTATTTTATTGTGCCAAACTCCTCTAAGGACAGTTGTTTTGCTGCCAGTTCAAGCTGGAGGAGGTTTAAGGGGATTTTTATCTTTTATTGAAAGATGTGCAGACTGCAGAGCTCCGGGTGTCCAGATACTTTGAAACAGAAAGAAAGATGAACAGTGTACTCGGCTTTAACTAAAATTTTGATATATGCTCAGATCTGAATGCTAAGAAATCATTTTCTAGATTTTGTATAACACCTTATCTCTGAAGCTGTTTTTCATCAAGTTAAAGATATAATCAATGTATTCTGAGGACCAGAGAACCAATAAAGATTCCTCTAAAGCCATTAACATCACAGCACACTGTTTCTTGTCCTTCACAAATGATCCTGAATCAAATGAAGAGACGCTGGTCCACCTCCTCAACCTGTCCAGGAAACCGCAGCCTTTGTGTAGAGAAAACTGTGAAAAACCACAGTGAACATCACTGATAGCTGCGCCATGAGCTTCTGATTCTTTATCATCTTCTCATCATTGAGTATCAATTTTCCAGAACAAAGTCAGATCATGTTAAGCACCTGTGCTGATATTACAGAAAGTAGCAAATTGTTTGGATTAGGCACACACACACTGATGTGAATTTGAGCTGAAAATACTCGCGCACTTTTAAAAGTCTGTTTGTAACTGCTCATCTGAGCCCCTCGGCTGTGACTTCTTCCCTGCTTTGATGAAAGTGGAGCCACGCCATGCTTGTTGAAGTATCGCCTTCAGCACCTGGCTGTCACATCAGTGATGACTCTCTCCTCCCAGCGCTTAGAGCGTGAGATGTCTTAGAGTCTCTCCTTTGAGGCACACAGGGCAATAACAGTCACTCAGCAGAAGAAGTTGGAAGAGCAGAAGAAGAAAATGTTAACTGACTGAAACATGAAGCTGACACAATGAGGCCTGGCCTAACAGCGTAAAGAACAACAGAGGTCATGGTCCATCAGCTGCACCAAAAAATACTCTGGTCATGAAAATGGCTTAAAAAGGAATCTTAATGATGGTCTAATCAACTTAAAAACCCCAAAAACCTAAACATGGAAGAGCTGCAAATCAACAGCTCAAACAGATTTAGCAAAACGTCAGCACCATTTTTTCCAAATTTTGTTGGAATAGAACTAAATAAATGACTGAAAATCAAAACAAGGAATGTGGATTTGTTTTACACACCTTGTTTGTTATAATCCTTTTCTATAAGTTATTGTTTTACAACATCTTTACAAACTGTAGATATTTACGGGATTTATTTGAAGTGAAAAATAATTTCTAACCAAAAAAAACAATTCTTCACAAGATTTTGTTGAATATTTTAGTTCCACAGGTGTTCTTACCTTCATAGTGGGTGTGAAAACAGGTCAACAACTTCTCTTTCAGTTTT